>WOUH02000045.1:8368838-8382933 GCA_009936405.2 Stevia rebaudiana
ATTGTTTTGAATCCCGTCCATGAATCCTAACATAATCATGTCGCACTAACTCATTTATACTAGTTCGGAAGTCCATTCGAGTTTCAAAACCGAGAACTCGATTTTTTAAGCCATTATCACTAATAAATTTTTATTCATTATCGCACGTGACTTGTTTCTTGATATGCCCACGAACTTAGGTTCTTATGATTTTGATCGGGGTGTTAAGAGTTGGTGCTTATAAGGTTTAAATTATAAATTTATGTGTTATATTTGGTCTCGAACAAGTTACTTTGTACTAGTTTTGTGATTTCAGTTTAAACGAGTAAAGATGCTTAAAACTCAAAATATTGGAGGTCAGTTAAAAATAATAGATGAAAGTTGAAGGAACCGAATAAAAAGTAGAAATTAATTGTGAGGACTTATGTGCAATTAAAGAAAACAAATTTACAATTTAAGTAAAATTGACGGATGTTCACTAAAGTCAAATGGAGCAGAATTAATTTCACAACACCAGATCCATTTAGGGGCCCACGTGATTTTTACAGCTTTATCCAATTTGAGCCATATACATGCCCTACGAATTGAGAGGGTAAAAGGATATTTTGGGGAAAAAGAAGAAATCGTCGATCAGAAGCATTACGGACGAGTTTTGAGTTTCTGGGGGAGTTCTTTTGGCAGTCATCATCATCCAAGAGTTCAAGAATAAAATTCAAGTCAAGATTCAATGATCTATATTAAACCATTTGAAAATCCAACCAAGGTTATGAGTGACTAATCTTTCTGTGATCTTCTCCGGGTGTAGGGTTTGAACTTTGAACATTTATTTTCTGTTTTTTGTTAGATTATTGGGATTGAATCTGTAACCCGTTAAGTTGTAATAGATTTAATTGTGGTTTTTCGTTTAAAATATTTGATCTTATTGTTCGCATTAGATTGAATATGTTTGTGTTAGAATAGGACCCGTTAAGTCCGGTCTTCACTTATCACTTGATTAATCATATACGTATCCACCATAAATGGATTCCCACTAGTAAAACATTTTATAATTGGGATTAGGCAACCTAAAATCTGAAGAAGATTACATTTTCTCATAACAGTTTTTATAACCAAATCAAAGATTTTTTTGCTTTTTAATTAATTGCAATCACCCAACTATTACTTTATTTTATAATTAGTTAATATATCTTGAGAACTAAAATTGACCACGAATTCCCTGTGCAGAACGATCATACTTTCATATACTACATATTTAAATTTGTTTTTGATTAGACCACGACATCTACATCAATTTTTAGACGAACTGTAATGAAATTAAAAACTCATAACTTTTAGGGGGTGTTTGGGATTGCGTTTCAAAATGACTTACCGTCGCCCACCGCCACCACCTACCACCGTCACCCGCCACCGTCACCCACCCCCAACACCCGCTAACCACCTATCACCACCGACCACCGTCGTTACCCAAAGTCTACCGCCATTGTCACCCACCGCCACGTACCGCCACGTGTCGTCACCTGACACTACCCACGCCATCCACAATCTTAAAATGGTTTTAAACATAAGAATATCCTTATTGGTCATTTTACTTGAATAAGCTAAGCCAAACATTTTTTTAAAAATTGCTTATTGACTTATTGACTTTTCTTATCATAAAAGTTAATTCAAACATTTTTTTAAAAACTACTTTTCAAAAAGTTATAAGTTAATAAGCATTTTTGACAAAAAAAATACTTTTGAAATAAATAAGTAATATGATTATGGACACCACAACTTATCAATTAAACAACCATAGCTCTAATTCAAATCAAACTCTATTTCCTAATACAAAACCTGTCGGAGACTCAAACAAAAAATAATAATAATAGAGATTACTACTACCCGTTAACCTTCTAATTGTTGCAAGATTAGTCCACCGTTAAAAACCGAAATTATCATAGTTTTAATCAAGTGAGCACTTCACACCTTTTAACTCCTATCAATGTATATTTTAACTTTTGGTTTGTTATTAAGTTAACCTAATTAAACATGAAAATTAAAGTAACCTTGATCACACTAAAATAACCGACAATTCTCAAATTGCAACTTTAGATCCAAGCAACAAATGGTGATTCAACTGTTGTGTATGGAGATGGAATCTGTAGCATCAATCGATGTCTGGTTCATGGTGGACAATTGGTGCAAATATACTCGATATTCCGGAAGAAAATCCGGTGGCAGCCGAGAATGCGGGAAATTAGATTTCGGATTTGACCTGTGGAGTTTCATGTTTGTTTAGGTCACTTGACCCCTGTTTTTGGACCCTACCCAATGCTACTGTTGTGCTTTATGTGTGTACAGCAAATGGTATGCGGACATATGCAATGCAACCAACGTTTATGTTTTCAATATTTTTATTGCAATAGAAATATCACTTTATCATGTTTTAACATTATTTTATCTCTTACGGCTTAACAATTTAATAATAAGTTTGTATGCGACCGCTTTTTTTTCGTCCATGCATAACACTCGTACTCTACTACAAGGTCTGAGAATTCAAATGCTCGGGACGAGTCAAAATATTTTTTTTCTAAATGCATGAACGATTTATCAATTATATGAATTTATTTAAAAAAATGATCAACATTATATCAATAAAGATAGCGGAATTGTAGTATTAGCATGACATACGTACCGACATACCGTAATATCTAACCCATGATTCGTGAAGCTCGCATAGCATTCTTGGTAGCAAATTCTTTAATCACCTCTTTGCGATTTATACCCTCAAAGATTTGTTCTCAATAGCTATCATAGTCACTCCTTTAAGTTTTTCTTAGAACATTGTCAATCATAAGTAAGATTTCAATTACTTCAATTTTGAAAAACACTTTTTCGCCAATACCAACGTAACTATAATAGTCAGCAACATTCTATACGCAATCCTTACATTTGGATTATAAAGAGGTCTTTCAAATGATTCAAAACATCTACATGCTTGCTAAATTCACTAGCTAGTTTGTAATGTGTCAAATAATTTGAGCTCCATAGAAAATTCAACAACATCAATATCTGATCTTCCTTCAAACTTGAGTGCATTTAAAAAAAAAAATGACAAGACAACTAAAAATTTTTTATCTTCAATTTCCCTCAACTTATTTCGAAACAAAAAGACAACTAACTTCTCATATGTTTGGAATTGTTCAAATCTTACCTCAAGAGAAGGAATAGCTTGATTAACAAAAAATAGGAAACGGTTCACTACAAATTTTCTTCGGGCGTAAATGATTGATACTTTTTGGCTACTTGAACTTTCAATAATTTTTTTTTCCTTTGAATCAAACGTTTATTGTGGAAGTATCGGATCAATACCCATTACAATGCAATCTCCATAGCTTCATCAATCGCTTTTGAAAAACAGTTTCTATATACTCCTTGACGTGCTTAATCAATTTGTTCGTTTGTTTGTTTGTTTAATAGCGGTATCGAGATACATATCCTTTAATATTAACCTTTTTCTCATGATATTCGCATGGTTTAATACTTAGTTACTTACCATATGACAATTGACAAAAAAAAAAAAAAAAAATTCACCTAGATGGTTGTCTAGTTCTTCCTCTTCAACATGTTCTTATTCTTCAACATGCTCTTCAACATGCGGTTTATGCATAAATTTATATAAAGCATCAACTTAAGATTTTGTCATTTCTTCATCTCGTTTTCCCTTTTTATGTTTTTTTACCAGATATATGCTTAAGAGGCATAATTTCTAAAAATTAAATTCAAATTAGAATATCAAAACATTAACAAATTAATAACGTTTGGGGCTCAACCAGAAACCTAATTTAGCACCAGCACAAGATATCTAGATATCTGCTTTAGATGCATAATTTCCAAAAATTAAATCCAATTAGAATATCAAACATTAACAATTTAATAATATTTAGGGCTCAACAATAGATCTAATTTAGGAGTCACCAAAAGTACACGCAATTATAACATCTAACAAATAAAATGATTGTATAATTGTTAAACTGTTAAGTGTTAATTGAGGTGAATGAAATGATGGTATAAGTTATGAGTTTAATTTTGATTGGGTGTTCAATATTTAATAGGTGTAAACCTAATGGGTATAAAAAAATGTTAGATATAAAATTAAAATATTTATTATTTTTTTATTTTATTCCACTAAAAACAGACCTTGGGCGGTGGCCCACTTTACCCCCTGAGGCCGGCTGTGCTAAACTGCCTCGTTTTTTTTTCCTTTTACTAAAATAGATAAACGCTAGAAAAAACTTAAAAAACTTAGAAAGCATTCAAGTGATGGTTTTAGCAAATATAGTGGTTCATACAGAGAATGAGAAAACATATGGATTTGGGGGTGTTTTTTCGTGAAATCAAGGCAAGCTCGTACATTTGATCTAAATCAGGGCAAGTATGTGTATAATTTGGTAGATTGGAACTCATTGCGCATTTTTTATGTTTCTTTCTAGTCAGTGTATAACGGTGTTTGTATAGTTCTAGCATCCTGCTAAAATATTTAAGTAAAATTCTTTGCCTGCTTTTCAAAATAATCTAGAGGTTTATTCTTTTAAAATGGAACATATCGCATATATAGGCACTTAATTTGCATGCAAATAGAGTTTTTATTATCTCCATCTAATTTAAACCCGCATAGATTCCATTAGCATATAATCGTCCTATCAAGATATATTTAATTTCATGAGCTTGTGTTTGCTTGGATGTATTTATTATAATATAACAATTTAAAAAGGTACGTACTATACTGACAAATTGTTTCCTGTTGTACTTCGAATTTGTAAAATAAATACACTCACCCTGATCTCAAAAGTTGATAACATATTTTAATATTTTGTCCCACTTGATTAACACAAATTTTCAAAATATAATTAACACTATATAAACTGTCATCGGCTTTGGAAATTTGCCTTACAATGTATAAATAACATGATGCAACCATCATTTTATGCTAGTAACCAGGTGGTATGACATCAACAGGATATCGCTTATATTAAAATTCAATATAAGTTGGCACTAAGTAAATGGGGTGAAGTTATTCTTTACCGACACCTTATTTTTCTCCGGTGAAAAAAATATCCCACTTTTTCGATCCTTTTCAATTCCTCAAATTATCAAGAAACCAAAAAAAAAAAAAAAAAAAAAAACGCAACAAACTTTGCATATATGAGATTTAAACTTGTAGGTTGTAAATTATTATATTGATTTGTTACATTTGTATATATGAGAGTATATAGTGCTTAGAATATATTATCAGCTAGGTATTGTTTTATTAAAATATTTGAATTTAAAATTAATCATATGTTGACTAACTTGGCCGATCACCCAACTCGGCTTTAGTTCGATAACAGCCCTATTAATGGGTCGCCGATGAAGAGAAAAGGATGATTTTTACAGTGTGAAGTTCAATTTACAGAAGTGTTACGTATGGTCAAATAATGCTGGAAAATTACAAAATTTTCTTTAAAAAAAGGATACCTTCTATTGAACACCAACAAAAGGATGCCCAAACCAAATAATCTTTAAACGTGTCATGATTATTGTTTGAGTAAATTCCAATTTGCTTATATGTGGTTTGGGGTTCGTCTAGTGGATTTTGCAATCTAATTCTGCATGATTTTTGATTTTGTGAATCGCATCCGTTAACTTTTTGTTGTTCTTTTTTAAAGGAGATTATGTCTTTCTCTCTGTCTCTATTAAATCCCCACCATATTCACCCCCAGTCCCCACCACCATCATCTATTCATCTCCTTCACACACCATCACACCCATAGCCACCTTGCACAACATATATCTATTTCACCCACCATCGTTTACAAATATCACGAATTTATTATTCAAGAATTGTTAAACTTGCCAACTGTTCTTGGTTTGTCTGCCGACTGGCTTGAAATTCTTCTAAAAAACAATACCCAAAATGAAATCATTTTCCATTTACGGTCACCTCAAGTTTTCTTCATCTAATCCTAATTCAAATTTCACAAAATCATCATGACTCGCTATCTTTGATGCTTCAATTTCGTAAGATTTGTGGGAACAAATAACCATAGGAAGAAATGAAAACAAAATCGAGAGTTATTTGTGTTGGGTTTATTGACGATCTGAGTAAATAATTAACGTGTATATGAAGTAATTTGCATGATTCGGACAAATTCACGTCATTAATCTCGTCAATTTTGTTGGTATTCTGTTGGGTTCTCGATTTATTGGTTTAATTTTGATGGGTGCTAGGGTATAGGGAGTGCATGTGGCTTCACTTGCGGGTAAGGGCCAGCCCGCGTGGCAACACCACTGCTACCTATGCGAGTTCCATGCAGGTATATAAGTTGCGTGTATATGAACCTGTGTGAGGGTAGAGAGCTCTTTGAGTTTCAATTGGTGGGCTCCCTTTGAGGGTAGATGAGTAGTGACGACACCAATTTTTTTTTAGTGAAAGTAAATGATTGTACTTGTGAGGTAGCAAAATCTGATCAGTGGAACTGTGGAAGTGAGGGTAGATGAGGGTAAGGGATGATATATAACACTCCCTCCACCCTTACTTGCATGTTAATTTCCTCAAAATCCAAAACATAAGGGGTATCATAGTCTTTTAAGCATTTCTGTTAACCGGAAATTGACATTCGTTAGTCATAGGGACTCAATTCACAGAAATTAGATATCACGAGAACTCAGACTACAAAATCAACGCTGTGAGGACGCAAGATGCCAAAGATCTCAAATCATATGGACGCAAATTGTAGTTTGCTCTTATTGTTTATATGTTTTAATGTTTGGTTATGATATGTATGGTAATAAAATAAAATTTGCAATTTTATATATCATACTATTCTTAGAAGTTATAGAGATATTTCATATTACAATATTCATCATGTTATGAAACTATCTTATAAATTGAGTCTATAAAACGATAGTGGAACTATGGCCGTCCAATTAAGAGTGATGATAGTGGTTCAACAAAATGAGTGGATGGAAGATAAAGTGTTTAAGTGTTGGGAGACAACAAAGGCCCATGTCTCCCCCGAATTACCCGCGTATTATCAATGTGTTAATTCACATCATGTGATTTGTATTTGGTTTTCACCGTAAAAAAAGGATAAAACCAAACTAACACAGGGTTTTTCATGTTTTTGTTTTTCAATATTCGCAAGGCATTAGTATTAAGGTGATTAATAATTTTACAGAGAGGAAAAAAACGATAATACAACCACCACCAGTTTATGATGATGATATTCTGACTCCAATTGAAACACTAATGTCATTCCACACGGTTCTGTGCATCTAGTGTCGTCGTGAATTCTCATGGAGGTCGAGTAGTCGACCTTGCTTACAGGCCGCAAAAGTAATGAAATAAACGTGAGAAAAAACATCGTTAAAAAAGTAGTAAAGTAGATAACTAACCACTACCTTATGCATCTTTTATTTTTTACAAAATTACACAACATCTTTTAGGTATAGTTTATTTAATTAAGTTATGAGAGTAACTAAACAAAACTGAATCAAAGCTCATATAGGATCGTGCTTATCTTGTTATTAAAATTTCAAATTCGAGCTCGGCTCATGTTTACATGTATAAGATTTGAGTTCGACTTACTTTATATATATTAATTATTTTATCATTATTGTAAATATATAAAATATTACTATATAGTAAAGACAATTTCTATGGTTTCCTAGGACCAAGTAACATCAACTTTTGAAATTCACGTTTATACCTCATCAAATATAAAGACTCGGTTTATAATTATTAGTAATTAATCATTCCAGTATATATATTTATAGAAAGTTACTATATAACAAAAAGCAATGTTTGTAGTCTCTACTTACAATTGCCCCAAACATATAAAATTTATGTTTACACCCCCTTTAAGTATATGAATAAATTGACTACTAATAAATGTTAGGTTATAAAGTTAAGAAAAATATTTTTAAGATAGAGTAACTAAAATATTATATTAAAATAAGTTTAGAAAAACTTATAAAAAAGTTTAGAAAAATCAATATTTTTAAATATTTTTTATTTGCTTAAGAACTAAAAAAGATATTTAAGGTAACCTAATTTTTTTTGTTATAAACCATTAGTAACATTACTAAAATAATAAAAATATGAATATTAATATTAATACCTTTTAACAAATTACAGAATTTAACAGAAAAAATAACGTTTGTTAGTTTAAAGGACGTAAACTACAACAACTAGTTAAGATAAATGATGAAATCAAGACTTTCTAAACACAAAGGATGAAACCTACAGTTTTATATATATATACCTAAAGTATGTTTTGTGTGATTTTATCTTTATTATTTCATCCACGTGAAATATGTTATTAATACACTCCAGTTTTATTTAGTCTTTGAAAATAAATGATAAGCTTTAATATATATTATGTGCTTTCTATTATTTTATCTAATACTTGATATAATATCATATGTCCTATTTGATTGCTTTCAAATCATATTTAACTATTAAGTAATAAAATTTTTCAATGTGTGACCATATAACATATTATATGGTAGTAAATAAGTTTTTTTATGCACACATGGTTAATTTAGATAAATTTATTTGTTTTATTTGTTCATTTGTGCATAATTTATAGTCTAGTCTACTCAAATTACATACATAATACTTCTAAGTCGTTCCTATCAAACTTGCTCACTTAAAACGATTTCAAAATGGGCAAAAAAAACACCCACTAATGTAGTACTTGTTGCTACAACCAACATCGCATTACCATCAACATCGGTCATCACCTTCACTGCTGCCGCTACGTCAACTCTATCACCGTTGTCTGACACCGTTTCTACTAGCCACCATAACAAAAAGGGGAAATTATTGATATGACCACTTTGACCAACAAAATTATCAAAGCGACAAAAGACTTTTTGCCTACTTTATCCACTTTCATCCATTCAACAACTGTCACGTGAGCCAAACTTTTTTTTTTCTACCAGCCTACTAGCCGATTCAAACATGTGGTTGTAAGACCAGCTGTTGATTTGATGAAAGTAGATAAAGCATCGAGTAGTCTTTGGTCATTGTGGTGAATTGATGGTTAAAGTGGTCATTTAAGTGATTTTGCCAATTTTTAATGCTTTGTACGTCGCTTATTGAGTCTTTTCTATAGGCACTCCTAAATATTTTTAAAACAAAAGAAAGATAATATTTAAAATAATCCTTATATAATTTGCACATTTAAAATTTTAAAAAAGAACACACATACATTCATATCACACATGCACACTCTCTCAAACACCAACAATTGGCATGTATATCTATTTCAATATTTCTATTTTTAAGACTTCATTATTGACTCCCGATGCCGAATCATACTTTTGTAAAGGTAAGTGGTGAGTACAGAATTAATGGCGAGGGTTATAATTAAAGATGACGAGTGTGTTTTTGAAGTCTAAACTTATTGGGCTCATGGTGGGCCAAACCATTGCACTACCGCAAAGTCAACCTCCAGAAGTCAACATGGCGCAGTATGAGAAACATAGTACCCATCTGTTCATTTAACGTGGTTCAATCTGGCTCAATTGGGTTACTATCAGTCTATCACTCTTTGCTTTATCCATTAAAAAAATGCATTTTCAAGGATTTGGTCAATTGTGGATCCACAACAATGATGCATCTTGTAACCATTTGCAGTATTATAAGTAGCAAACGAACCACACTTCTTCCCTTAAAGTCTTAACCATACTCTTTCTTCTTAACTAGCTAGACAATGAATACAAACAAGTTGGTGATTCAAAGTGAAGAATCATGTGTCGATGACTATGTCGATTGGAAAGATCGACCATGCAAGCCGGGAAAACATGGTGGTATGCGCGCTGCGGTTGCTATCCTTGGTAACTATATTATTCTTTTGAAGTTCTTTCATTATAATATGAATCCTATTTGAATTGTAATTTGATATATTTGGTGAACTAAATGCTTTTAATTAATAGGTTTTCAAGCATTTGAAATGATGGCTATTGCTGCAGTTGGAAACAATCTCATCACGTATGTGTTTAATGAGATGCATTTTCCTTTATCTAAATCCGCTAACGTTGTTACAAACTTTGTGGGAACTGTTTTTCTTCTTTCGCTCCTTGGCGGCTTCCTTTCCGACTCCTACATTGGTAGCTTCCGTACCATGTTGCTTTTCGGCTTCATTGAGCTATCGGTAAGTCAAATTGTTTTTATTCAAAACATACACTCCTCTGTGTATTCTGTTACTGGGTACGTTTGTTTCTTTGTTTGTTAGGTCACACCTAAAATAATCTAGGTGACCTGTTTTAGTGATAAGATTTATTACACTGCTAGAAAGCTGTATCATTTCTGACAATAATATTTTGGGACATGCGTATAAAAATTTATCTTTTTTTGTAGGGTTTTATATTATTATCTACACAAGCCCATTCGCCTCAAATGAGACCACCGAAATGCGATATGGTGTCAAGTGCTAGCGCATGCGAAGAAGCGCATGGGCTAAAGGAGTTCATATTCTTCACCGCAGTCTATTTGGTGGCTCTAGGAAGTGGTTGTCTAAAACCAAACATAATCTCTCTTGGAGCTAACCAATTCAGGAAGAAAGACTCCAAGAAGCTATCAACTTACTTCAATTGCGCCTATTTTGCGTTCTGTATCGGTGAACTTGTAGCACTAACAGTTCTAGTATGGGTTCAAACCCATTCCGGGATGGATATAGGGTTCGGTGTCTCGGCTGCAGCCATGGCTGTTGGATTAATATGCTTACTTTGTGGAACTACCCGTTATAGAAACAAATCTACTTGTGGAAGTATATTTACTCCAATTGCTCAAGTAATTTAAACATAATATCTTACTTTCGATTATCTACTTCATCTTCGTTATCTATGCGTATATAATTATCATCTTAATATCCACCCACGATGTTAGGTTTTCGTGGCTGCAATCACGAAGAGAAAACAAGTTTGTCCTTCGAGAATAGAGACGCGTAATGGGAGCCAAAGTACCATTGTCTTACACCATGATCAGTCACGTGGCGGTAGCAGCCTCCTCCATACCGATAAATTCAGGTCATTTTCATACTTCTAACATCTTTCTATCTTTATATCCTTATATAGTTAAATTAAAGAAACGACGGTTGGTTGTTCTGCGCTGTTTTATCTGGCTGTGTTTGTTTGTTTGTTCGTTCGTTATCTTTCTCTCTAAAAACACCTTCTTTCCTTAAGATTAAAGGAAAGATAAGATTTGCATACATCCTATCCTCACTCCATCAATAGATTTGTTAAAAATTTGGATTTACCGTGCATATATTGTGGTTGTTCTGGTCGTAACAACTAGATTACACGTAAATTGTTTTCTTTGTAAATGGTTATGAGTTTTAATTTGTTTTCGGGTTTGAACTTCATATACAGGTTCTTGGATAAAGCATGCATAAAGAATCAAGATGATACTAACAACAACGAAAGCCCATGGAGGTTATGCACGGTGTCACAAGTTGAGCAAGTGAAGATACTCGTTTCAGTGGTTCCTATTTTCGCATGCACCATCATCTTCAACACCATTTTAGCACAACTCCAAACATTCTCCGTTCAACAAGGAAGCATCATGAACACTAAACTCACCACAAACTTCCAAATCCCACCGGCTTCCCTCCAATCCATTCCTTATGTTATGTTAGTATTCCTAGTCCCGCTATACGAGACTGTTTTCGTCCCCATGGCCCGCAAAATCACGGGTCGTGAGTCCGGGATCTCGCCTCTACAAAGGATCGGTGTCGGTCTTTTCATTGCAACATTCTCCATGGTTTCAGCTGCAATAGTCGAGAACAAACGAAGAATAATGGCTTTAAAAGATCCTAAAGACACCATATCAATCTTTTGGATTGCACCACAGTTTCTTGTGTTCGGGGTGTCCGAGATGTTTACCGCGGTTGGGTTAATCGAATTCTTCTATAAACAATCGGTCGAAGGCATGCAATCTTTCTTGACAGCGATGACTTATTGCTCGTATTCATTCGGGTTCTATTTAAGTTCACTTTTGGTGTCCTTAGTGAACAAGGTGACCTCTAGGTCGGGCCATGGGGGATGGCTCAGTGACAACAACCTCAACAATGATAGACTAGACCTGTTTTATTGGTTGTTAGGTGGTTTAAGCTTCATCAACTTCTTCAACTACCTATTCTGGTCGAGGTGGTACTGCTACAACCCGTCATTGGTGGGTTGTCACGTCAGCCCTAACGAGATTAAGGAATCAAGACCCGTGATTAATGACATTGAAACGGGCTAATATAATGATTATGGGTTGAAAATAACTTGTTTAATTTGTGTCTTTGTGTTAAATTAGTGAAAGAAAAAAGGGCTAGATTATGATATGATTATTGTGATAACCAATAGAGCACCAAGTGCACCATTCTAGGGGGTTTGACTTTATTAGTGTTGATGTGTATGTGTCTATGTTTGACTTTAAATATGTAAGGGTCCACCGTGAAAGCTTTAGCTTACCATCTGATTTGCAATATCTACGAAGATGTTAGGTATAAATTCATCAACTATATATATATATATGCTTTAGTGATGTTGTCTCCTGATTTGCTTTCATTATCTTTGGACATGTTATTATATGTTTTTAATTTTGGTGGAATCAACACATATGTTGGTGGTTGTTTGGTGGGGTTCACCTACCCCATATACACTTTCTACTTAATTCTCTAGTCTATAGTCAAATCTATTATTATGCGTATTAGATGCATGCATTTGTTACTTAAAGTATAGACAAAGATATACTTATCGAAAATTAAATCGTACGCGTTATTACATCACTAAAGAAGAGCGTATAGAATTGTTTGTTACAACATTTTTATGTTAATATTGTATTCTATAACCTAAGTATTAAATCTGTTATGATTTTTCATATTTATTGCTTATAAACATCTATATATGTTTGTAACTATGGACAGGGTGAGTTTTTTTTATATTCGTTAAGGTGAGAAATAAACGTGTTGGATACATATTTTTTGTAATGTATGTATGTATGCATGTATATATATATATATTGTATCTATGCATCTTGTATCTGTACTTGATGTTCAAATACGAGAGTAGTTTACAACTTTACATTAGGTTTCTCTCTTTCTCCGTCATTCATAACTAACAAATATAATTTGTATTAGTAATGCATAGATCGACCATATTATCATAATTTCATTTAGAGCTTTTTTTTGAACGACCAACAAACACTAAATTGCCTAGGTACTACGTACGGGGTGACCCAATGGCAAAAGACCACCGTCAGCTAGCCAATCTAGTCGTACAAAGCCCCTAAACGCACCAAGTTATCTACAGTTCCGGGGAAAAACCACCCGCCCGAAGCGTGGTAAAACTCGGATGCCCTCTGGATATAACAAGAAGATCATAAAGATCTCTGTCTTCCTTCATTGAGTCACCATGCCCCCTTCAAGGTGTTCAGGGGCGGTTCTAGTGTATAGGGAGAGGTCTCCCCAGAGAGCGCTCAATTTTTCGCTCGTAGTGTAAAAAAAATAAAAAATTTCATTTTATATATCCGGAGGCCGCTAAATGAAAATTTTGAGACCCCTTACCGAATATTAGGAAACCTCTAATTCCCTAAAAAATTTATAACCCAATAGTCCTAAAATTTTATTAAAATGCGAAATTTTTATAAAAACGATTCAAATTCTAATATTATTTTGAAATAAGTAAAACTTAAATCTTATTTTGTAAATCCTCTAAACTATAAGGGGGAAAAGTGAAAAAAAAAACATGGGACTTCCATCCACGACCACGACCTAATCTAAATAAAATAAAATAAAAAGACGATAGCATAGCACGCAGTAACCAGTGACGCAGGCGCAGCAAGCCACCAGGGCCACCACCGTCGACCGCATCAGACGACCACCAGACGGCTGAAGGCCAGACCACCGTCGACCACTCACCGGCGAGCAGGAACCGCCGCACGTCCACCAGCGACGAGCCACAACCACCGCACCACTCGACGTCTTGACTGCAGTAAGTTTCTTTCAACTTTTTTTTTTTTTGACTTTTGAATGATTAAATTGAGTTGATTTTGGGTGTTAATTTAGTTATAAACTTGAATTAGATTGTTTCTAGTATGTTT
>WOUH02000045.1:8383033-8401952 GCA_009936405.2 Stevia rebaudiana
AAGACTGGATTTGGGCGGATTGGGGACGGATTAGGGGCGGATTGGGGCGGATTGCAAAATTTCACGGGGGACGTTCGAGATTTTAACGTATATATACCACTAAAAATTTTCGGTTCACGGTGGGCGCCCGCCCCCCACCCTTGGCTGTGGTTACGCCACTGAATACAATTATCAATAATGATAAACATCATGACATAACCCCAAATATGACCCAAAAAGGAGTCAAAAAAGGCACCAAAAAGTAGTATTTTACGACAATATCAAGCAAATTTTAAGTCTTTTTCATCAGTTACAAACAAATAACCTTCCGAACATCCATCCAATCATTACATGCAAATTAACGTGTATATATAGCCATGCAAATGCCAGGTTCATCTATAAGCTAAAAACTGTGATTAAATTAGGGTAAAAATGGCGGGACACAGGTGGTGGTTCGTGGCGGTTGTGGTGGCGGCATGCTGGTGGAAATGCATTGCTGGACAACAACAGGCTCCGGCAATATGGGTGATGGGAGATTCCTTGGTGGATAGCGGTAACACCAACTTTCTCAGATCAAATGCTAAAGCTGATTATTATCCTTACGGATGTGATTATTATCGGGGTCCTTCGGGTAGATTTTGTAATGCAAGAACTTTCAGTGACATTCTTGGTACGTACCCCAATTTATTAACTTCTTCCATGGTTGTAATTTAATTATTTGATAGTTCCATACTTGCATTTGTTTTGTTTTAAACGTAAACGAAATGATTTTTTTTCGCAGGTGATTGGATGGGAATACCCGCACCGCCTCCATTTTCAGATCCCGCCATCACCGGAAATAGGATCATGGGTGGTGTCAATTATGCATCTGCTGCTGCTGGTATTCTTGATGAAAGTGGTCAACAATACGTAAGTTCATACATTTTGACTTTTCTAAAGTCAAATTCTTATCATTTTGATTGGAAAGAAATTATTGTATGCTTAAAGAATTTAAAAATAGGTAACTTTAATTGAAGTGTTATTACACGCTACACCAAGTACGAGGTATAACAAACCATCAACCGGGTTGATTCTATTTCTAAGCTTGTAGTTTTTACTTTTTAATATAAATGCATAACTTTGACTAAAGTCAACGTTGTTTCTTTTTGTATGATAGTTGCATATTGGTAACCTTTTTATTATCTTTAGTAATTGTTTTGATTGCAGGGAGACCGATACTCCATGAACCAACAAATAGTGAACTTTGAGACGACTTTAAGTCAATTACGAACCATGATGAACCCATTCGACCTCACTCAACTCCTCTCAAATTCGATAGTGGTCATGGCTTTTGGTAGCAACGATTACATTAACAATTACCTCATGCCAAACATATACTCAACGAGCCAAAGTTACACGCCTGAAGCGTTTGCTAACCTCCTTCTTAACCATTATTCCCGTCAACTTAACGTATAATTCATCTATACTCTTTTTTTCGTACTCTGAAGTATCCATAAATGATTATTTTAAGTTTTAACTTTAAAAAATGTTTTTCTTTTTAATTGTCTATTTAGGCACTATATAGTCTAGGACTACGAAAATTCTTTTTAGCAGGAGTCGGACCACTTGGGTGCACGCCTAACCAGTTAGCCACTGGTCAGGCTCCTCCCGGGAGGTGTGTGGACTCGGTGAACCAGATGTTAGGACCTTTTAATGAGGGCCTTAAAAGACTTGTTGGTCAGTTCAATAGCGGCTCGCACCCTGGAGCCATGTTTGTGTATGGAAACACATATGGTGTTTTTGGTGACATATTGAATAATCCTGCGACATACGGTATACGTTTATTTATACACTAATAAACTAACTCTTAAAACTTTTGAGCTTACAATCATTAAATTAATGTGCATATATGAAGAAAGAGGGAAAATGGGAAATTGTAGTGTATGTACTCCATACATCACATATTCACATGTCACATGTCCTATGAGTTTGTAATTATTTGTAGTTGATAAGTCTAGCATTTCTCATGCACTTGTTGCCTAGATTAAATTTTTTAAATTAAATTGCAGATTTATTAAAACAAAAAAGTTTTTATTTATATTTCAAATGCAGGGTTTACTGTGAGAGATAGATCATGTTGTGGGATAGGAAGAAGTCAAGGACAAATAACGTGCCTACAGTTAGCAACACCATGTTTCAACCGCGATCAATACGTGTTTTGGGATGCTTTCCATCCAACTCAAGCTACGAATGCTGTTCTTGCTCAGAGAGCCTACTCTGGATCCGCTAACGAATGCTTCCCGATCAATGTTCAGCAATTGGCGCAAATGAAGTTATGAGCGTATTTTTGTTTTCATGGCTTTAGTGTGAATCGGATTGTTTTCTAAATGTTCTGATAACATCTTTATGTTGGTGTGTTTACGTACTTATGATCAATATATAAAAACTATTGAGAACAAGGAGTGTGTGATGCCTTAGGTGCTTGTAGAAACGTGATTTTAACATGTCAATTTCAAGCAAAGGTTTGTCCCTTTTGGTTCGTTTGTAAGGATATTCATAAACACACAAACTCATTAAATTCTACTTTTAAAATTTATATTAAAACCTACTTTGATTTGAAGCTTTTATCTTTGCATCGCTATCTTTTGAAAACACAACCTACTTTAATTTCAACATGATATGAAGCTATGAGGACACAATCTACTTTAGCATCGGTGTCCTTTGGCCACCAGCACCACCATAATAATACAATAAATAATCATAATAATTTAGATTAACATTAGATTGTCAACAGGAATGCATATTAGTCGATAAATGTTAGATTAAATTATTAAAATCTGTTAAAAAGATTATAATGAGTAACATGGTTAAAAGTGTAAATATGTAAAAGTTCAGGGTTTTCTATTTCTCTGACTATCAGCTGAAAATTAGTTTGAAAACCCTGGTAGTGGACACGAGTCAAGGGTTTTTCATTTCCTGAAACAATGGCGTTGTGTTTAAGGAAATCACTGAGTCGAGAATCATCGAAATCACTATCGGCAGCATTACGATTGAGATCACCGGAGGTAATCGGCTCAAAAAGCACTTTCTGTGTTAAGAGTCTACTGTATTCTACTACTAAGAGAGTGAAAAAACTTGAAACAATCGCCGCCGATGAGATACCATCTCCTCCTCCGCCTGACTACGACGTTCCGACGTCAATGATAAGCCGTCCAATCTCGGAAATTCTGAAAGAACTGAACAAGAAGGTTCCGGATTCTCTATTCAGATCTCGAACAGAATCCAATGGCTTCTCTTGCAAATACTTACCATGGTATTTCTCTATGTGTGTGTGTGTTTTTACTAATTTCTTAGGGGGAGAATGATTTGAAGTTACTACAAATGTAATTTTAGCTAGATTGATCATGTAACTTGTAGAAAACTGTCTGGTTCTTCCGGAAATTGTTAACCTAATTCATTACAAATGAAACACATTTAAGCATTATCTTCAACAGCTGGTTATTTGATTCTAGTGATTCAATTCATATAATAATCACTTGTATAATGCACCTCTAAATTCCTCTAAGTCCTTACTTATATAAGATAAAATGTTATTTCAGTTTATCAAACTCTTGAGTCTGGATATAGAGTGTTGATGGTTTTGGACTTTGAGACTTTAATGTCACATACCTATTAGATGTTTATGTGTATGAACTATGAACACATTTTAAAGTTTATATATATATCTGTATTTGAATGAGACTAATATGGTTATTTGATTTTGACTCACAAGGCATATAGTGAACAGGATTATGAATTTGCATGCTCCAGGTACTTCAAAGATATTAAATTCTGGTTTAATGCATTACATTCAACTTATTTCAACCACCATTTAGTTAATATAGTTAATTTAATTTCAATAAATTGTAGAATGGTCTGGCGAAGTGCGAAATATTACTTATTCAGCAGATGGGAAATACGTGTCTGTTACTTATCGGGTCACAATCTATGGTACTGATGCAGAGGTATAACTTTAAATTTTCACTTTCTTCTAACCTTATCTTTGATCAGCATGCATGATGCACCTTAAACATTGATTAGTGATCTTGCGTGTTAGATGTGACATTTTTTTAATCCATTTACATAAGACTCGTTCTACTCAACTGTGTATATTTTTTCCAACGTTATCGATGTGTAATTGTGTATTGTATAATTCCCCTCAATAATGTTTTACTAATCTTGTAAATAATTAATAGTTAGGGAGGTTAAATAGGAAAGTTTATTTATGTATTTGATTTAGTTGGTTAGATAGAATTTTAGGTTAATTAAATTAGGTTAGTTGCTTCGTATTCAAGTTAGGGTTATAACTTTTATTATAAATAGAGGTGTAAGGAGTCATTATAATTGTCCCGGTTCAGTAATTCAAGAGTTATTTTTGTTCATAATTTCTATATCTGTGATTATGGGCCACTAAATAATGATCCAAAATAAAAGTTAGAAAAATTTAGTCAGAATGTAAACTTACTTATGTTTTGATTGTTGAGCAGTTATTTCGAGAGTCAACTGGAACTTCATCGGTTGATGACGTAGGATACGGTGATCCCGTTCAGAAAGCGGAAGCAATGGCGTTTCGTCGAGCATGTGCTCGTTTCGGTCTCGGGCTTCATCTTTATCATGAGGAATTGTAGCCCTGTTTAGATTTGGTGGTAACTTGGTTTGACCACAATTTTGGCTACTTATTTTTGGGGTTAAAGTCATATATATGTATTGATCCATGATTTTGAGGGTTAATTCATGTTCTGCATTTTGTCAAACTTTGATGGGTATCTGTGATTGAATTTGTACCCGAATTGTGTCTAACATTATGCATTTGGGGTGTTCATAATATACTGTCAGATCCTAACGAAGCAAGTTTGAGATTTATGTGGGTTGGTTTTGACGGTTTAACAGTTTGGCTTTCATGGTTTTTGAATGTGTAAACCAAACCGTCCCTTTTACTCTTTTTGTTTATTTATTTTTTGAATCTGGACATGTTCATATGTATTTTATTCGTGAGTCGAATTAAATTTTTTTTTTATTTTGAATACAAATAAACAATTTTGAGAAAAAGAAAAACTGGTTGAACCATCAAGCGGCTAAATTAGGTGTTAAACTGCTAAATATGGTTATTTGCATACTATGATATTTATATTTCCTGTAAAAAACGGCAAAATTACATAACAACATTATATCAAATATATTCATTTTAGATTCATATGTTACATTTATCGATTTAGAAAGCTAAAATCACCAAAATAGGCATCTTTAAGTTTTTCACAAAATAAACATAGAACTTTTGTCCATTCTAGACTAGACATAAAATAAACATAGATCTTTTGTCCATTCTAGACTGGATATATCTAAAACAAATCAACTATAACATTTCACATCAAAGGTTTAGCCTTTAAAAATTTAGACGACAGAGCCTTTTTTTTAACGAATTAGACAGCTAACGCTTTTCCTTAAAAAAGGTAGATGCATAGCCTCAAAGGCTTAGGTGACAAAGTTCTAGCCTTCAAGGATGCCGACAAAGAGACAAATGTTTAGCTGGTTTAGACAAAAAATTAATTTGACGTGTTTCTTATGAATATTTTTCCTTCGAGAACTAGATAATGAAGCACATAAGGAAGAATTTAAATTATCTCATACTATTATAATATGTATTTTTATCAAACCGGACGAAGAGGTTAATTTATTAAATTGGTGATATTAACTAATAACCACTAACAAGTCGTTCAAAAGAAAATCAAATTACTAAATTTAGAATTTAAAGAGTTTGAAATAGTACATCTAATATTAATTGTTTTAGTTGTATGAATATGATATTAGGTAGCTTTCAGAATTTATTTATTTTTAAGAGCAGAGGGTTTTACATGCTAGCAGTGGCAGCCGGACGATGTAGTCAAGTTCGATTCCTCGACTTTTATGAGACTTTTATGAGACCTTACCACTTAGATAAACAGAAACCAGATGATATTACGTAGCTTTCATAAATACAATATAAAAGTAACACGAGATAATCTTCTAAATATTCCTACTTATATAAAAATCTATAATCTATGAGTTTTAAAAACGACAAACAAATAGGTATAAGTTGGAAAAAGGAAGAAGGGGTCCAGTCCTGATCTGGTCAAAATTCAGCTCTAAAATGGAACACTTTGACTTTCCCAATCCAATCAACAACAACGCCGCCTGCAACTCTCATCGTAGATCTCGTCACACCTGCAGCAACCGGTGATATATTCATCTCTTTCTTTAATTGCTTCCAAACATCTTAATTATCTACTTTAGATTCATGTAAATTTCACAACAATTGCCGGCGTTTAGCAGTTTGCTTAATTAGGGGTTTGAAGTCCATCGAGCGATCTAAACTTCAAATTAACGGTATATTCAGGATCTGTTTGCATCTAATTCGGTATAACTTGGTGTCTCGTACATCCATTCGGATCTACTTGTTTCTAGGGTTTTATTTTCTATCAATTTGTGTATAATGATGGCTTCAATTCGTAGTACAGTTTACTATTGTTGTGTTTGGAATGGGGGAAAGGTTTTGTATGCATACAACGATGGAGGAGATGATGAGATTGAAAATTTAGCTGCTTTATGTTTGCAAAAAGCTCCTTCTCATCACAAATGGTACTTTCAGACCATGTTCAACAAAACTTTTGGGTTTCTAATGGAAGATGGGTATGTTTATTTTGCTATCACTGATGAAAAAATTGGGAATCCTGGAAATCTAGAGTTTTTGGAACGCGTTAGGGACGCGTTCAAGAAAGCTGCTGCTAAAAAGGGGTTAAAGAGAATCATGTTGAACCCGAATTCAGTTTCTTTACAAGAACAATTACTGCCAGTTATACGCGGTTTAATCGCGTCTCTAGAACATGTCACTGAGAACACTACACCATCACCATATAATGATGGTTTATCTCCTTCACCTAGTGATAACAATGGGTTGCTTGATATTGGAGCTTCAACAAAAGCCCCATTGTTGGGGAAATCAAGCAAGCAAGAAAAGAAAAAGATGAGTGATCATGTGATTTCAGTAAGAGAAAATGGTGTCATGGAAGAACACAGGAAATCCGCAGATAAACCGGGTACCAAGGTGGATTCTTCAAGTCGGGATCCGGATAATCAAGTTGGATCGGTGGCGGGTATTTCTTTGACAAAAGAAGTGAGTTCAATGAGTAGATCGAGTGCTCAAATTGTGAGAAATAAGTGGTGCCGACAAGTTCGTATTGTTCTTGCGGTTGATGTTGCGGTTTGTTTGATACTGGTTATTGTTTGGCTCGTGGTGTGTCGTGGAACATCGTGTATTAGTTAAGTGCTTATTGTTCTTTAATCGAATCAGAAAGCGCGTCTTCGCTCTTTGAATTTTAGTTATATAGTGTTTAAAAGCTGCACGTAATTCCGGATTTGAGATTCAAATACTCCGAGGTATTGGCTACTGATTATTGTTCATAACAGCTTTGTTGTTTTAAACATTTTTGTACATTTTTTTCTAAAATCTATTTAATGTACATGTTCTTGTTGAGAACACGTGAGTTGCTTAATTTACGGTATATGAGATTATATTTTATGATTGAATCTTTCTGTGTTTATAGTTTGTTGATTAAATTAGACATCCAAGGTAAGTGATTCATTGTGCTGATGTTTGAGAACACAGTACTAGGTTTAATTCCACATTTGAGTGTGCTGATGTGTCACCAACTTATCACTTTATGATAATCCACGTGTACTTTAATATGCTTATGTGGCTTTTCAAATAGGATCATAAGTTTTTATGTTAATTTGTCATTCCTTTTCAAAATTGATGTCCCACCACAAACATTGTTTCTACCTTTAACTTTTGATTGTTTTGTTGAGGGAAACATGTCAAATCAGCATCATTACCAAAATACCAACTGCCACAGGCAACATTAAAGTCACATAATCATCTCTAAACTTTTTTAAGAAACAACACACAAATTGGAATAAAGTAATTAATCAGTGGTTATTAAAGTAGATCAAAAATATGGTCAATCTGCATGCCTGTAAATAATAAGAGAAATCACTTTAAAAATGGAGAGGAAAACATCAAACTCTTTGCAAGTTGCAACTATTATACTTACTTGAAAAGAGTTCGACAGTAAATACTACAATATTACAAAAAAGTGTAGAAATCTTATACGCGTTAAGAGTTAATCAACCGACTTAACTCAACGACAAATGAGAATTTATTATTCCAATTGGATTGTTTCAATAAAAAAAGTTAGAAAAGAATATGAGAGTTTGAGTATTATATTCTAGTTTAGTGATCATGATCCTTCGATAGAATAACCATCAACAAGACATTTTTTCCTAATATCTCTCATGGAATTTTGAAGCAACGTTGGGTCACTAGTAATAATTGCATCCACATTTTCATTTAACATTTTATGCATCTCTGATTCATCATCAACAGTCCATGCATAAACTTTCTTCTTCCTCCTGTCAATTAATTATATAAACACTAGGATACAGACCCGTGTATTACACGAGGTTATATAATTAATAATTTCATAATTCTTTACTGTTTACAAAAAATTTTATGATGTGTATACTTTTTTACATAAATGAAATATTTTTAATACAAACAAATACAAAGTTTTTAAATACTTGTTTGTGCATAGACAAAAATTATTGATTGTTTAAATTAATAAGGACGATAAATACAAGAGTAACGATTAATTGAATGACTTCTAAAATTTAAATCTTTTATAAAATTAACATATAAAATTTTTTTTTTAACAAGCAAGTTTTTGAACTTAGGATAGAGTAAGGGTCAAATTTTCATGCGCTGAAATTCGTTTTCTTTTCTATTTGACATAATCCGTAGAATCAAATAAATTTGTACATAAATTACATAATTTATAAAAATATAAAAAAATTGAAAAAATGACACATGGCATTTTTTGGAATGCTTTATAATATAAGTTTATAATAACCACCCTAAATGCTGCTTCAATTATCCACAAATGTAAATACCTGTGCAGAATCTTCATAACCGATTCATCAACTAGACCGTGATAAATTCCAACAACTTCAGCACCTCTTATCCTCAACAGATTTGTTCTGATTCCAGTAGAAAAATTCATCATAACAATGTAGCCCACCTAAAAACCACAAAAACTAAACATTTTATGTGGATTTAAAAATTAAACAGAAGTTATTAACTAAGTCAAATAATGGGGGATAAGATCTTACTGTCATATCTGATGACTGTAAAATTACATCCAACACCAAGTTGTCACTTTTAGCCCATATGACACAATTCTTACATTGGGTCCTCTTGACCTGAAATTATGTTAATATGGTATTGTTGTAACTACTAACTAGTAAGATAGAACACAAGTCATCTTGTGATGTATATGTCGGTAAAAACGTATTTCATAATTTTAAAAAGATTAATGAAAACTTAGCAACTTACAACATATATTAAGTCATGTGCAAGTCCCTTTTCATACAATGGAGGCCCAATTTTCGCATCAACAACCACCTTCTGAACAGAACCTGAAATTAACTGCATAATATACAACAATAAAAGATCTATTTTGATATATTTATCTACAAGATCTCTCCTAATTTCATTTTAAATAATTGATATATAATGATGGATGTAAATGTACCTGAAGTGCATCTTCCATTGTAGGAATGGTTATATTATGAGAAGCATCCAACTCTTTTATCTACAGTAGCAAGCTAAAATATACTCTCATTCAACGCTAAACTTTTATACATAACGCAAGCGCTTTATTTATTTATTTTGTAACACGACACGTAAAATGATATATCAGTAACTCATAAAAACACGCAATAAAAACCTCACCTCCTTCGCGCTCAGGTATCCAACCTTGGATGAAGTGTTACCAGATAATCGCTGCAAATCCCTGCCTGTTTCATATTAGAATCAACTCTACAAATACCTCAGAATAATTTATAATTTGTAATTATTTTCACATTAAAAATATTAATCATTTTCAATCTTATATGAAATACAACAAAGGATTAACAGATTTACCTGTCATGAAGAGCAAACAAAACCCCATCAGCAGAACGAGAAACATCAATCTCAATGCAGTCTACTTGAGAACGAAGAGCAATATGATAAGCAGCCATCTGATGAGTGAAAAATAAATGAGAAAAAAATTAAACTCAAAGATGGAGAGAAAATGTAAATAAATATTATACTATAAAATATATTGAATCAGATCCCAATTCCCAAATTCCCACCACATACTGATCATTCACATCTATCG
Source organism: Stevia rebaudiana (assembly GCA_009936405.2). Lineage (NCBI taxonomy): Eukaryota > Viridiplantae > Streptophyta > Magnoliopsida > Asterales > Asteraceae > Stevia > Stevia rebaudiana. Next base: position 8,393,284 of record WOUH02000045.1, read on the forward strand.
CACTACAAGATTGTACATCAAGCATAGTTATATGAAGATCATTCTTTTATCATAGCATGCCTTGTAGGTTTTACTATAATGATTCTAGATATAATATAGGTACATATTATGAGTAAGGGAAAGACAAAGAATAACTGAATATTTATATTCTTCAAATAAGTTTTACATGTAATGATTAAAAAAGATGAGATACATACTGTATTAGGGAAGGTCTTGGAAGAATCACCACCATGAGCACAAACAAGAGGAGGATTGTTTAACCAACTGCACCTTTTCAACTCCAGCTGCCAAAAAATGGACAACATGTAATATATACATTGGCTATGAATACAAACGGCAGAAAAAGCCAATGAAATTCTCCCCTTTTAAAGATAAAAAACAACTTCAAATTCTTAAATATTCAAAATAGTTACATAACCTACTTGAGAAAGCTTTACAAATTGTAACATGATCCTATCTGATCAGAACCATATATCATTTTAGTAACAAATTAAGAACGCATTTACCACTACCCATGTTTAAGAGTCAACATACATAATCAGCTGCAGATTAATCGCAAGATTTCTCCTGATGATCAGTGATTAAATTATGTAAACTATTAATTATATGTTTTTCAGGCCACAAATGATTTTAGCAGTTTGTAAATCACTGATCATGCGATCTTGAGTTGGACAGAGACACAAAAATCACTCCATCCACTTTAAGGAGATGCAACATTTTTTCTGAATTTAACATTATATCTATCACTAGCCAGATACAAATTTGTAATCGAGTTTCAATCAAAACAACACTCGCAATATTCATTTGAAGCATATGCTAAATTTACCGCAATATCGAAGTAAACTAGAAAAAAGTCATCAAATCTGGATCAAATTTGAGTCCTAAATCACTCTTTGCAGACGTATATGAGACCAGGAAAGCATTTTCGAATATTATTAACATCGATCAAGAGTAGTTTCGTAAATTGAAAGCGGAAATAGATACCTGATGAAAACGTCGGAGACTGAAGTGAAAGTAAACAGGAGGAAGGATAGCGATGAGTGCGAGGATTATAAGAAGGTACCGGAAGACATACTTTCTGGAGAAGAATAGTCTGATTCTCCGATCGAGCGACGGTGACTGTGCAAAACCGCCACCACCACGTCGTCTTCTCCATTTAAACGGTGTTGCCATCAACGAATGATAGGAGATCGTGTTCACGATCTGCTACTGGGTTTGGTGGTTCGTTAACTGCTAATCAAACCAACAAAACTATAACCTAACCCGGTTCGCTATCCGCTAAACAAAATAACAACCATTTTAAGTTTATTGAATAAAAACTCGGTGAGAAGAAAATCATAAAAAACAATATTTTGTTTTAAAAAGCTTAAAACGTATAGCAAAATGATGATTAACAGCTTTGACAAAATCCAGATGATTTTAAGATTTAGAAATTAACTTTTAATTTAACTTACCATTCAATTTTAAAGTTTGGTTTTTAAGTGTAGTTAGTTGGGTTTGGAATAGGCTTTAGGGTTTATATTTAATTGTAATGTTTAGCTTTATGGTTTACTTTAGAGTTTAACTTTACGATGTATTATTTAGAAATAAGGGTTCGACGAGCAGGTTTCGGTGTCGTTTGAATGAGTTCAATTGGAGCTAAATAAAGTTTAAAAAATCATTTTCAACTTGTTTTGTAGCATTATTAGACAAAATTTGGATTTTAGGTGATCTCACCCCGAAAAACTAAATGAATACGATAGAGGGTGGTAAATCTCTAAAACACAAGACTTTAGCGGGTAAAATTAAACGTTAAAATGAAAGCAACGATAACTTTAGAACAAGCTTGCAAATTTAAACTAAAAAAACCTAAGATATAACCACTAATATGATCATTACATGACATCTTCAGCAAAAAATTATCAACTAAACCTACACTTGACCACAAAACAACTTAAGGTCAATGTGAAACTTAAACAAAAATCTACTGAACCAGACTCTATTCTGACTAATCCATTTACAAACTATATATATTCTTCATAAACTCATATTTGCTTTTTCTTCCCACTAAAATCTTTACTTCTTTTCTTTTTCTTCTCCTTCAGATTATCACGCTTTCCTTCATTGGCACTGCAAAATTATTATTTTTTTATCATGGCTTGTAAAATCCTTTATATACATGAATATATACGCCATCATACATGACATTAATTACCATAAACCATTAACATATTCATCGGCTGAAGCTTCAAATGTACTTTGCGGGTGTTTCCTTTTCTTATTACGCTTCATCTTCTTCTTTTCAGTAGCGCGTCTACATTATCAAAAAGAACAAAAAATGTAATATAGTAACAAAGAAATATAACAGATTTTAGCTTCTGAATTGATTTTTAACAAAAACAAAAAACCTTTTCTTTTCAAGAAGTTTACCAAACACTGAATGTGTTTTCACAGCAAAGGTTTTCTCTTGATCTTCACAATTAAAACCATCATTGCCATCCTTTCTACTAACATAATTTAAACCAAATCATATGTTTGAACATATACATTATTAGCTCATAATTCTTTATAAAAAAACAGAAGCAAAAAATGCAAAAACGTACCCTGTTTTCTGGTCAAGAGTTATGATGTTTCTTTCCATGTTTTTGTCACTAGAACATTTTAGCAAACGTTTACCACCTTTAATGTTTTTATCATAATGTTCAGTGCATGTTTTGGGAGCATTTATTGATTTTTTTAACAGACCTGATAAAGTTGGTACACACAAAATGTCAGCTGTAAAAAAGTAAAAACATAAGAGTCTGAAACTAAAAAGATCATTAGGTAAATCTTTCAATATTTTCTCCCAATTTACCGTGCATGAAGTACACTAAAAACTACACAATGTGGAAATCTTAAAAAAGATTACTAGCAATAAATAAAATCCAGAATATCATATATCTTAAATTTCACATTTTTTGTTAATCAAAAATCATACCTGTTATATTAGAATCAATATCATCCATGTGCACATCATGACCACTACAACCACCAATCTCCATGATCAATTCTTCTTGCCCCTTTTGATCACTAACAGTTGAATTAATGGCATATTATTCAGCTAATTCAATCAGGTAAACAAATTTAACACTACACTTGAAAGTTGAAACTCACTCAATCCCATAATTCAAATCAGTTTCTTAGTTTTAAATAATTAAATTAAGTAACCTCAAATTCAGAATTATGTAATCACTTAAATATTTACAATTACAATCTATAGAATTTTAAGTTATCTGAACTAGTAAGTTGACCCTCAAATGTCAAACATTAAGTCATTAACAGCAATTAACCACACTCTATAAACTAATGGAAAACTCACATTGAATGATGATTAACAGCAGAAGCAGGTGCGACTAAATAACCTGCAAGATAAACTCCTCGTGGGCCCATGACGGAGAAAACAACATCATGCGATTCGTCGAATTCAAGCTCTAGTTGACAGCAAGTCAACTCTTTGACTGACAATGAACAAATAGCAATTGCAGGTTTATTTCCTACTGAACATCTTACTATGCTACGAGCTGGTGAATTTCTTGTAGCATCTCCAAGTGTGGCCTGTTGACAACAGATTATTCACAATAAACCTAATTCCCACAATTAGATATGAACGTATGCTATTTTAGTATTTTTTTAACAAATGATTAAGAATCTTCGACTCATCTGGTACAAATCATCCAGAGAACATATTCACATATGGAAATTGATTCGTACCTGAGTGATTCGAAGTCTATTTGGAACAGCAGCATCATCGTACTGTAGAGTGTAAGGTTCATTGGGCTTCAGATAAACCCCTGATCGATCAATTTTATCAGAAATAATGGTAACAACTAAACGATTACTGAGATTAAAACAAGATTGAACTTAAAACGAAGAAGATCACATACCCCAGAACGCCATCGGAGTAAACAATATGAATTGAGAATCAGTTTTGGGGATGAAATTGAAATAAGTGATTTTGGCGGGAAAAAAATTGAAGGGTCGGATGGATAATCGAAACCCTGTTCTCTTCTGTGTTTGTATATATTGGGAACTTCATATATGATCAAATCCAAGATACGGGAGTACGGATTGATAGTGTTTTTTTTTTCTTTTTTAACGGACAACAAACATATTATATTATAAACAAACGCACAAAAGTTTTGTGCAAGAAGATTACAACACCAAAATAGAAATCGACAACAAAATTAAATCCCCATATTAGAAAGATTGAAATCACGTCATTCTGTCTATGTCAAATTCTTCGACTTCGAACGGTTCTTAACCCACAGATAACCAACGATTTTTATATCCTCAATGATCTTGGAAATACATACCGGTTCCTGCTTGAAAATTTTTCCATTACGCGTTTTCCATATGACCCAAATTGTAGTTAAGATCACCGAATTTATTATCTTTTTCCATCTTCTTGACCCGTTGACATGTTTGTATATCTCCAAAAGATCTTTAAGGCAAAAAGCATACAACGATGTTACCCTGCACCATCTTGAGATTGTATCCAAGACAGATTGTGTCACATAACATGATACAAATATATGTTCCACCGTTTCAGGTGAGTTAACGGTTTCAAGGAAAAGAAAATAGGATAAAATTTTTGATTGTTCAACGTCTCAACTATGTATGCTAAAACTTTTGGGAAATAAAGAGTACAAATTGCAATTTACACGGAATAAGGACTCTTTGGTAACCTCTTAATAGTTGATAGCCTCTTAATTGCTAAAGGTAACTTTAAGTCTATATAGTTAAGAGGTAACGTATTATTGGTAGGTACATTTTAATCATTTAAAGTTAAGGTTATACACTTTCAACATCTAATCTTAACCATTAATAAGCTATCAACTATTAAGGGTGGAGGGAGTGGTACCCTCCTAAACATAACTACCCTCCCAAATTACCCAATCAAATTATGTCACGTCAAATGCTCCAACTACCCTCCCAAGTACCCTCTATTAGTGGCAATGGTACTTTCCCGCTACCCTCCCACTTTTTTTAATAAATCCCACCCACAACGGTCAAAAATGATATACCCGATTCGGCAAAAAGTACCCGCATGTTACTAGCCGATGACTAGCCGAGGAAGGTGTCGATGGTGTTGCCGATGATATTCCTCCACCCTAAACTTTCACCTTTTGTGCCATATTATTATTAAGCTTATGGTGCCAAACGTTTGACAATGTATAATACATTTGATCGTTAGGACTTAAGTCAGGAATAACACTTTTGATTGACCAAATGTGCAATAAAATTTCAAATGTTTGCAACCTCAAGAGTAATTTTTTGGATTCATGGACTAAAAGTAAATTTTTAACACACCAGAAGGACTATCTGCTTAATATGCTCGATTATAAAATTATTGTAATTAAGCATATTTAATTATTTAAAGAAGATGTCTCAACATCTAGTGTTGCTCCAAGATGTACAATAATAGTAACGTAAATAGATATAAATCTTCTCTTATATTTAGTAAAAATATATTATTATGATATGATTAATAGAAAACTGTACAAAAATTTCAATCATCTAAACACGTTGGTGGCATACCATCATTTATTGTTGCTTTTGTATCTTCTCCATGTTGTACAACAAAAAGGGACCCCTTTTCTAAAGCTTTCAAATTGATCATTAGATAAACAAATTGAAGATGATGACAAAGATTTTGAATCACCATGGATCCACCCAACAAGCTCCGCATCCAAATCATTATCTGAGCTACTAACCTTGTTACTTTCAGAATTTCCAATTAATTTTGTATGACACCCTCTTCGATCATACATGTAAATCCTCATATTCTTGCTCAATCTCCTCTGCCATAACCAAAATCTCCTAGATAACGAGGAATCCTTCGTGTCAACATTAGATCGCGCAAGCACCAGATTTCGCACTGCTGGCGGCGGCGGCGGTGGTGGTGGTGGCGTTGTTGGTGGTTGTAGAATAACCTCCTCTCGAGGCGGATTCATGGGTGTGCCTGGTTTCTTCTCCCATTGAAATGGTACTCCTATGTTGGTGGTGGTTCTATAGTATATACGCGATGATTGACCGAATGATGAGTCTCTAGAGAGAATTTTGTTGATAGATAACTTTTCTCCCCTAAGTACAGAAAATGGTGTTTCATCAGTGTCTATATTTTGATGTGGTGAACTTTGAGTTTTTGAAGTATTTAGCGAAAAACTTCTTCTGAATATTGAAATGTTCATAATAATGTGCTTATTGATTGTAAAATAGTTGTGACATGTAAACAAGTTTAGATTGTTTTCTAATTTTTTGAAAGAAAGCAAATAATGAGAATATGGTTTCAAGAATGTAAATACAAAAGCAGCATATTTATATGTGTGCATATGCATGTAAATACAAAATAATGAAGATGGATTTAGATCTAGAATGCTTTGAATTGTTTTTCATGTCAAAATGTTCCTTTTCTTGTTCTTCTTGTCATATGCAATTGAGACAAGGCATATACAGAAGTTTGGATTGATAATACCTAAGAGGAAAAGAAATGTTAAAATCACTCTACAGATTTAATAAATTTGATGTCTTGGTCATAAAAGAAACATGATTGGCAAATTCCTACAAAGTCTTGTAAAAAGGTAAGAGAGAAACTAATTTTTTTAACAGCATCCGAAGTACACTTTCTCCCCATCACTGAATATTGCCCAGAACAATGCTCGGAACAAGATTTGAACCTAAGACCTCCCAAAGGAAGAGCCCAAGTCCACACCTCATCCTAACCACTTGAGCTAGAAATCATTGATGAGAGAGAAACTAATTAAATGCTTAACAAATATAACATTGGTTAAAAAGCCTTTTTTTAACGGTCTATATATATATATATATATATATATATATTTTTTTTGATTTTGAACGGCCTATATTTTTTTCTTTTTTTTATTAAATGACTTTTTAGTTAATTAGATGAGGGGGTTCATTCATTCAATTTATTTTTTAATCTTTTAAGCCAAAAAAATTATCTTATAACATTTCAATCCCTTGACATTTGATTTTATAGCTATTTCAGCCCCCTTAACACTAACTCTCGATCTCCGACCTGAAATTATTTTAAAATTCAGTTGCCAAGGTTAAAGTGGTTAGATATTGAAACGTCAATCAATGATTTCTACCCCAAGTGGTTAGGAAAATATGTTGATTTGGGCTTTCTCTTTGGGATGTCTCAGGTTTAGCTATTGACCAGGGTACAATTGCTCTGAGTATTCCTGTGATGGGTAGAAAATGCACCTCGGATAAAGGTCACCAGTTTGATTATGAGGGGTATGGTATCACGAAAGTCGAGGAAACAACCTTGGTAAGACATTCAATCTGGTCCCTTCATTTTAGTATGTGTATACACTATGTAACACATGTGTACATAGTGTACACATGTGTTACACAGTGTACACACATACACTAAAATGAAAGGCACAGATTGAGTTACACTAAAATGGAGGGCCCAGATTTAGTTTTTTGGTTCACAAGATAAAAGCTGGTTCACATAATACACATCCGCTATTATAACGTTTTTGTTTATGTTTAACAGTAAAAAAAACATAAGACGCTGGAAACTTTAAAATAAATAAAAGTTACTTTGAATGAATGAACATCATATTATTGCCCCCGAAAAATACTTATGTAAAAATGTAAATACTAATGATTTCTAGCTCAAGTGGTTAGGATGGGGTGTAGACTTGGGGCTCTCCCTTTGGGAGGTCTCATGTTCAAATCTTGTCCAGAGCATTGCTCTGGGCAATTTCCTGTGATGGGGAGAAAATGCACCTCGGAAAGAGGTCACCGGTTCAAACCTGAGGAGGTGAGAGGTTTTACGGATTACATTCGGTTCCCGCTTATCTGGGAGGTATGGTCTCACGAATGTCGAGTAATCGACTTTGGCTATTTCACCCGGTTTTCGGTGGCTAGCACACAAGATCCTATGCTATTAAAAAAAAAATGTAAAACTGTAAATGATAAAGTATCTCTACGAGTTTCAAGAAAAGGCAAACGCACGATGCGGTCCGGGAACGGAACTATTTTGGTTGTCCCAAAACACATCTGTGTAACTTTCAAGTCATAAACTCAAACCTCCAGCATTAATTTTTATTTTATTTATTAATTTATTCATTTATTTACCGTAACACTTAAACCATGAATTACTTAAGAAGCACGCACATCATTCCAACTACAAACAAACGGCAGATATCATTAGTGACAATGTAACATATCTAGTTCCCTCACTAGCTAGCTACCTTCACTAAGCATCCAAATCACATCCAAATTAATATATGATAATTGTTTAATTTATACAATTAAAACAATATTTGTATGGAAAAGGCCAAAAGAGCACACTACATCTTTTTTGCTTTCACAAGCAAACATCCCTCTCCTCTCTAGTTTTACCTACTTCAATTCTTATGTCTCTTCCTAGTTGATTAATTTATTTAATTATTTTTACATCTCTTCCCATTTTATTTATTTATTATTCATAATTAATTTTACGGGAGCAATAAAAACCAAAGATTTAATTGTGGGTTAATAGTATCCAGGGGCGGCGACCCCAGGTTTTTTCGCGCGTAGTGTAAATTCGCGATTTCAACCGAAATTTTTTTTATATATATAGGCCGGCAACCCACGAAATCCCTGAAAATTCTACATATATGATCTTGGCAACC
>WOUH02000045.1:8411378-8423099 GCA_009936405.2 Stevia rebaudiana
ATTTTTATTTTATGTTAGTTTGTAATATTTTAATTAATGAATGAAACTTTTTTTTATATTTAATAATTATTAAAAAATGATGAGGTGGAAAATTGGGGAAAGTGGGGAAAAGTGGAGGGTTGCAAGTGAAATGGGGAAAAGTGGAGGGTTTTTTTTAATTTGTATAATTACCAACTAAATTTAAGGAGTTGGATTTGATCTCCCCCCACCTCCCCCTTAAATTTAATAAACGTATATTAAAATTTTTCTAATGTATAATTTTAAACCTCAAACCTTAATTTATAATCATAAAAGCGTAAAAATTTAAGTGTCACGTAACTTCGTGTAATACACATGTTTTAAGTTAGTATTTAAATAAATTTGTAATATTTACAATATTTATAATTACACATAATTAAATCGGTTATGTTTTTAATTTGAGGAACCAAAAAGTTAAATAATTTTTTCTCTAAAAACTATATCCTATGATCAAAGTTTTGGCCACATAATTTCATGATTTACATTTACCTAATCTTCCCTATATCAATCGACAAAGATTGCTCACAAACTTTTTTGAGATTTAGATTTTGACAGGTATTTATTTAAATAACTTTATAATAAAACATAATTATTGAGGTTGAAAGTGGTTGCATGGGTCTAATACTCAAACTCAAACAAAACTGAATGTACGGTTTTATAGAAACCGCTTGATTTCATTTTTAATTTTGTTTTTTTTTTCTTAAGAATGAGTTTAATTGGGGTTGTTTGTTTTTGTTTTGGGCTATAGTTTTTATGGGCCAAAGCTCTATACACTTTAACCATTTAGACATAAATAAGAAATTTTACCCATTGTGATTTGCAACGTCATCAAAAGGTAGAGTAATTAAACTTTATATTGTCATGTGAAAATGAATTATATCTCGCTCAACTTATATCATATTAAAATTTGCGTCAAAAGCTATACTAGTTGGAAACGTACATAAAACAAGCATGTATATATATATTATATTTAACCAGACTGGTTTTCGTAAAAACTTTTCGTCTAACAGTACATTAAATTCAAAATTATCCCCGTGGGACAGGGATCTCCGCATGATCAAATGATTAATCTTTGTATGTTGTTTTTAGTATGAAAACGAAAGAAGAGTATGTAAACAGATTTTGCAATATACTAGATGAAACGATGCAATGGTTAACCGTTTATGAGACGGTGCTTTCGTTAACAACTGCCAGTATCGTTTCCATCTTGTTAACCTAAATCGATAATTGGCTTTCAACATGCTTATCACAGCCCAATAATTACATGTATATAACATAAGCTTGTTTATTAGTCTAAGCACATACGTTTTAAGTAACTAATGACCCAAATTCATGTTATGTACTTAGAGATCCAACATAAATGACTAGTTTGTCATTTACTACCTTTAACTTGATTTGTAAATGCAAACATTTAATAATATACGTGTGAACGCATTTGAAATTACATTTGAGCTTAATTCTTTGAAATTATCAATTTGAAAATATTCTTATACTTTCCTTGATTAGTGTTTCAGCGAAATATGTCCAAAATAACTCTACATATTGATATTTAATTGCTTTAAGTTTTTTTTTTTCAATGATCAACAATGTAAACTTCCATCGCAATTTATTCCCGAAGGCAAAGTAAATAAGCAATTGCTACCGAAACATACACACATGTCAAATCAAAATCAAAATAAAAAGAAGAATAATGAGTTAGTTTCAAAAAAAAAGTTAATATATATATATACACACATATAAATAAATTAGGGCCGCAAATTATTAGTTTTGATTGTTTGTTTCTTTTAAGAGCAATTTATTACACAAACTTACACGTTGCGCTTGAATTTAATGAATTGATCATTCTCCTATTACGTAAAAGCTGAGCAAAATATTTAATATAAATATTTTTCCATATCAACTTCTTCTTGCATGGGAAATCCTTCACCTTTGAATATATCCGCATGCTCTAGCTTTTGAATAATAATCTCCATCTTTGATCTTGCTTTGTATTAGTAAATCAAGTTTATGTACAAGTTTGTTCATCCTAGAAATGATTTCCTTTTTGAAGTCGTTCATAATCTCCAAAGTCTTTAACTCTTTATATATAACGGATTTAACAGAAGTTACTATCAACGAAAAACACCGTTATCTTCTTGCTTCTGCCACCACGAAATCGGATCCCAGTGTATAAAAACCATGTCTTTCGTTGGTAAAAAACATCCTTCATAAAGAACAGATTTGATGTAATTAAGTAGTCGTTGCCTCTATGGTGAAAGATTCGTATGCATGAGATGATTGGAAACATGGTATTTATATATAAAGGGCATATGCTAAAAATAGAAGTAAGAAAATTAGTTGTAACCAACACAACATTGGTCATGTATGAACCGTTAGATTTTTTTATTCCATAAAGTAGTTCGGGTGTGTATCTGTTCGTTTCTGTTGAGATGAACTTAACGATTACGTTCAAATATATTTTACAAGTTACCCTATTATCATCACCCTTATTTCAATATATACAGATCGATTCTTGGTTTTCATGAAATCATCACTGATTTATTAGGTATTTAAAAGAGTATATATATTGGAGATAATTATGAATTTTTATAATAAGCATGAGATAAGTTAAAGTTTAGTAAATACATAGTTATATAATTATTATTTGTTTGTGATGTTTATCAGGTTTATTAGATAGGTTTTATTAATTATTTATTTGCTTTCCTACTTTGAGTAGGATGACAACTGTCTAGCTATAAATAGAGGTCTAAGGAGTCATTGAATTGTCCAAGTTTTATTATATACAAGATTTGATCAGGTTTGATCAATCACAAAGGGTTTTTGTGTTCGTATTATTTATTTGATCAAAAGTCTGAGCCAACAATATAATAGTGATAAAATATCAAGGTTCGAGAGATTTGTATTAAATTGACAACCGTAGCCAATTTACATGAAACAAGTGAATGTGACACCTAGGGATGGCAAAAAACCCGAACCCGATGGGTTCACCCGAAACCCGAAATATATGGGACGGGTATACCCGAAACCCGATGGGTTTGGGTCGGGTATGAGATTATAATTAAAAAATTTCGCAGTTTTGGGACGGGTATGGGATTTGATAATATACCCGTTTACCCGCCCCGATTACCCGATTATATATACCTGTTTACCCGCCTAATTTACCCGATTATATATACCCGTTTACCCGATTATATACCTGTTATAAATTACTTTCTATATAACTATTTTTTACATAACTATATTTCATATGAGAATAAACTATATTTTGTATGTTTTTTTCTTTGTATCGATATTTTATGAAACTCCAACGCAAGTGTAATAGTGTTTATTTCGTTTAACCTTAAGCATATTTTGTTGAAACAAGTATATATATTTCTTATTAATATTTACCATATAAATACCCGACGGGTTTAAGCCGGACATACCCAACGGTATTTTTAGTAAATTAACGGGTATACCCGAAACCTGCGGGTATACCCGATACCCGATGGATAAATACCCGATAGAAACCCGACGGGTTTTGGGCCGGGTTTGGGACAAGGTTTTTTTACCGGATATGGGGTTGGGATTAGCCAAACCCGACCCAAACCCGACCCACTGCCATCCCTACTGACACCATATATGTTGCATGTGTCTCTTGTTGTGCATACAATTAATAAAAAATAGTAATAACCTAAAGATCTAAGGGATATAGATAAGGTCGGCCTTAATGTCACGAAGGAAGCTGGTCGCAAAAACCGTCCCAATGAAGTTACATCTCATAATTGGTTGAAAATATAGAGTCTGATTGAGTTAGGGTTGTTCAAATTACTTGCTTGACGCTCGCTCCAAAACTGTTTGGAATACACTCTTCTGATTTATGTTTGGTTAGGTTTGTAAAGAAACCAAACACGAGTAAAGGTATACTCTCTAGTGAATTGCTCAATATAGCTAGTTATACGGTCAATTAGCCGATGTTAGCTGGTTCATTAAGCTTTTGCAAGAAATATTATTATAATAATAATACTAGTTAATTTAATCTATTTAACCTAATAGATTTTGCCTAATTAAAAACCATATTGCGTAACCAAGGAAGCAGGGTAGTTTGTTAGTTGAGCATAGTTGGTTGAAAAGTGACACGTGAGTTGACGAAAACCATAAACTTATTTCTCTTTTTTTACTTTCTAAAATAGAAAATATGTAAGTTGGGGTAGGTTTCATCTGTTCACTTGGTCATTTGTTAACCGCCTTTGGAAAGTTCTAAAGCCTATATTATTGTTATTTTTTTTGAGCGGATGATGAAATTTTATAAACAAAACTTTTCTTTTAACAGTTTAAATCACCATATCTGTATCTTTTATGATTTGAAGGGATAACTATTTGGTTAGAGAACACATCACTTTGCCACTAAGATATTCTCTCCAAATCATTAATTATCAATTCGCTCTTCTTGCAAATTTGCTACTTTTACATCTCCTCCTCATTTACAAATACTTTATATGTTTTATTTTTTTTGAACGACGTTTCTTTCTCACGTATATTTCTTACTTTTGCGGCATGTAAGCAAGGTCGATTACTTGATCTCCGTGAGAATACACGACCACACCGGCCAAATGAACAGAAACCCCGTGGATTGGGTAAACATTCGTCCTCCATCAGACTCGAACTCGGGTTAAATCCGGATTCATTATCTAATGCCTTCAAACTGCCTCATTGGGCTAAAACATAAATGTATACCCATTAAAGGTTTAATAACAAAAAACTTACTTTATTACGCATCATGCATGTAATAAACTTATGATTAATTAGTGCACCCGTTACCGAGAAACACCACAATATTATTTTCTTAACGGGGAACATGCGTTACATCCAAATAGTAATAAAAAATACCAATTTAAGTTACAATTTCAAAGGTCATAAGAGAATCTTGCTTGATTCAAACGATCAAACTTATATTCGACGGATCAATCCTCTATCAAGGAACAGTGTTTCTCAACCTTTTTCGATTGCGAGCAATATTTGTTTGATCAAATTCAACTTCAGGAGCATCATTTAGCCGAACATTTTGAGGTCCAGCAGTTTTTATCGAATGTGCTAGAGTGCTCATTGCACGAGATTGTTGTAAAATGGTTCCATCGGTTGTCGGGTTTTCTGATAATATTATTTCGTATCCGTCACCGTAGGAACCCATTCCGTCCGCCATAAGCTGCCACACTAAACCACCACCACCCGTACCTCCTCTTCTTGCTTCCATGTAAATGTTTTTATAAACAGCATTCATGTATGAGTTTCTTTTGTTAATGTTATAACTTGGGTCTTTGTTAGATTTTCCAAATTCTGCTATCACTAATGGCTTCTTTAGGACATTTCTTGAATCGTTGTAATGACTCGACATCCATCTTTGCATAAATGCCATTTGTGCATCTTCACTTTGTCCGGATAACCTAATATTAATAAGTAAAACATAAGGTAACTTTAATATTTCATCTCTCTTTTTATTCTTAGTATTTGTAGTTTTGTTAAATGATAATATTACCATTGATCAGGATATGCATGTATACTGGCGAAATCGATTTCCTTAACAAGATTGCTGCTAATGAAATCGGTTCCAACTTGGTAACCCGGGTTTATTTTCTTTCGTTCGGGCATTGTGTCTCCATAAAACCCTTCCATTCCATTCTCTAACAAATGATGTTGATCCAATGTTTTAACAAACTTAGCCATTTCTTGAACCCAAGTCTAAAGATCAAGAAACATAAGTTTCAAATTCATATATTTAGAGCTTTTTCTAAATAATAATGCAACTAAAACAATTACAATCACTCACATTAACCATGCGTCCCGAGTAATCTAGTTGGCAACGGGGTTCATTAATGAGTTCCCACGCCATGATTGTTGTGTCGTCTCGATAGGCGATTTTGGTGATTGTATTGACTCTTGTTATAACTCTCTATAGTCATAAATTCATAATCATACATATAGTTAAGTCACTATATAAGCATATATGGATATATGATACATGTAACATAAACTTAATATTTTGTTCTTACTTTAACATGGTTCTTGTAATACCCTTTAACTATAGGGTTTGTGTAGAAATCATCATCCGTACCAATCTTAACGCCTTTGTTTCTAGCCCACTTAACATATTGTGATCTCCCTCCAAAGTCATTGTAATTGTTAACAAAACTTAATATTAACCGAATACCGTATTTTCTTGCTTCTGCCACCACGAAATCCAATGCCTATGTATAAAAACATCTTTAATTAGTAAGTTAAAACAATCTTATATATATATTATACAAACAAAATAAAATTAAGATGGTATGTACCTGAAACACACGTTCATTGTACTCTCCCGGTGAAATTTGTAAAGCTTTACTATCACTACCATCCGCGAAAGCCCAAGTGCGACATACTGAAAGACCAGCATTCGCAGCGTCTTGTAGAACTTGGGTTACTTTGGACCTCTGGTTCAGATCAGTGGCTACATTCATCATCCAATACGCGTTAAAACCATTGAACATAAATGGTGAACCGTTGATAACAAAGTTATTTCGTTTTATTTGAACAAAGTTAGCTCCACCCACGTTATGTGTAGCTTCAGATCGGTGACAAAAAAGAAACATATATAGAATAAAAGCAAGAAATGTAACACTATGGTTAGATTTTATGTAAGTAGCCATTGTTTGTGAAAGATTTGGATGCATGAATATTGGAGAAAGATGGTATTTATAACAGTTGTAGATAAAAAAAAAAGTTGGCTAAATATAGAAGTTATTGATTTTGGAAAAAACTGAAGAGTGCAAGAATAATGGAGCCGTATTTTGCTTGAAGATGAACATTATGGTGATTATAATTATAAAAATATAAAAATATATAACTTATGGTACAAGCAAGTAACCATCATTGGGGTATGGGGGCATTTGATAGATTTTGGACTTTGTACATTAACTCAGAGGTACGTGCATGTATTATTGTTTGTTTCAGTTTTGCAAGAAGACCAACACTCAATGTGCTCTTTAGGTGAACTTGAAATATGGTTACGTACGTTCATATCAAGTAAATGTCTGCGATTCTCAATATTCACCATCAGCGAAGCCAATCGGATCTTAATTAATTTACCTACTTTAACATTAATTTAGGGAAGCCAGGAAGCCAAAAAACGATCGAAAACATAATAGCTAAACTAATACACCGATCCGGGTGTTAACTCGCCATGTTGTAAGGGCGATGGATTGAATGCATGTGATATGACCATGAACATTAATTACATATGAACCCATAACATGAACCCTAAAATCATGTAAGAGAGTCATAAATAATCTTGTAAGACACATAAGCAGAACATGATTTGCAGGATTTAAAACACTTTCTTTTTTCTTCTCTTCATTTTTTTCCGTATACTACTCAGAGCATTCATTTGAGCTTTTATCTGCATCTTTATAATTTATTAAAAATACTATCTTTTCTCGATCTCTTATTCACTTAATTAATAATTTTTTATACTTTTAATTATTACTATCTTTTCTCTTTTAAGTTTAATTAAATAATATTTTTTATGCATTTATTATTACATTCTCTTCTATTCAATCAAAAACATTTTTTTATACATTTATCATTACATTGTTTTCATCAATTTACTTTAATAAACAATGTTTATATATTGTACTGGTTTTATCAGTTTTTCTATATATCTTTATACTCATAACCACTCTCAACCAGTTCTTATAATATAAAGAACTCACTCATATATTTTATATAGACACAAATGTGAATGCTCTTGATCAAAAGAGACTCTATATAAATATACTATTCACTTGCTATCTATATATTTATTTGTAGATGTATGAAAGAGAAAAAAAGTAATATAATAAGTGTTAGATAAATGAAATAGTTAAAGATAGAATGAGATGTGATACTTAAAAAAATCATGTATTGGTAAAAACTTATGAAAAGTTATATTCGGTAAAACATAGAGATCAGATATAGAGGTTGTGATTGAATATGATATTAAAAAAACAATCATGTAGAGAATTCGCATGGCAAATGTGTAAAGGGAATAATTTATCATTTCATCATGCAGTTCGTAGACTTTTTTGATTCATGCATTTATAATAACATTACTTTTTATGTATTATTGAATTTTTAGTCTTGTACGTATTCAACAATCAACAGTTGACGAATAGCCAGCCGCCTTCTATTCTCGATCTGAGATTGGGTCTTACATCGGGTTTAAAAACAAACAGGCCCATTTCTCATTTTTTTGGCAGTACGGCCCAGCCCAGAATACATTTTCCAAGCCCAATTCCCCGAACCAGCTACCGACCAACCGACTTCCAATATTTTTTTTTTTTGAACAGCAACACGAGGCTCCGACCCCGAGAACCTCCAAACCCGGTTACCCGAGCAGGGGTAACCCCACCAATAGTGGGGCGTCTCACCAGGAGGCTAACCCGAAGTCGAACCCCCGACACACCAGTCCAGGAGGAAACCACACCCACTTGTGGAAAACCCCCTGGGATCCGGATTCGAACTCGTGACCTTTGGCCACTCTTCTAAATCCTTCACTTCCCCAAATGCCTTTATTATGAATGGTTAATTATGGATGGTACACGGAAATTTATTTATTAATTTTTTTTTTCAAGATCTGAATCCAAAACCACTTGAGGAATACACCGATTAACAATATCTAGTTATCATTAATCTTTGCAAGATATTTTCTTCAACAAGAAATATAAAAATCTATTACATTACACTATACTTTGTATAGTTACGTGTTAAAATGTTAATAACACAATGTGTTACATAACAACACATTTATTAATAACGTAGTCATAAAATCACATAATCAAAATCACATGCACTTTAAAAACCTACTAAATCTCAAGGAACCGCCTTTTTTAATCCTTTTCGACTATGAGCATGTTTTGTATGATGATCATCATCACGACTATTGTATGTCACCGATGAAGTGTCTCCAACTTGATCAAATTTTATTGCACGATCATCATCACTTACATGCATATTTTGAGATCCGGTACTTAACAAATGTGATAAAGTCGTCATCGAATGAGATTGTTGCGTAATGATGCTATCGGTTGTCGGGTTTTCCGACAATATAATTTCATATCCATCACTGTACGAACCCATCCGGTCCGCCACAAGTTGCCACACCAAACCGCCACCAACGGTACCACCGGTCCTCGCTTCCATGTAAATGTTTCTATAAACGGCACTCATGTATAAATTTCTTTTGTTTATGTTATATTCTGGATCTTTGCTTGATTTTCCAAATTCTGCTATCACTAATGGCTTCTTTAAAACAGTTCTTGAATCTTCATAATGACTCGACATCCATCGTTGCATAAATGCCATTTGTGTATTGTCAGTTTGTCCAGAGAACCTGTAAAATAAGCAAAGACATTACAATGAATTTAGGGTAACTAAAATGACCGAATTTGACCAAAAATTCATCAAAATGGCAATTGGGCTTCAAGGGTGCATGATGACTGGATTTAGGAAAAAATTTTGCCAAGGGAACTATCATCTATGGAGGTGCCGGATTTCTGGCCATGACATTATGCCGGATTCCATCCTTCAGGCAAAATGCTGAATCCACACATCAGGCAAACATTCTGCCAGATTCCATCTATCAGACATCTCTGTAGCCGGCTGATTCCCTTGGCAAAAGTTTTGCCGAATTTTTTATCAACTTGGCCATTTTAGTGATTTTCTCACGAATTTAATTACACTCATTTAGAACATTTACTAATAATTATTTATTAATTATAATATTAATATTACCATTGATCAGGATAGGCGTGTATAGTGGTGAAATCTATTTCATTAATAAGATTGTTGCTAATGAAATCAGTTCCAACTTGATAGCCAGGGTTTACTTGTTTTCTTTCAGGCATTGTGTCTCCATAAAACCCTTCAAGACCAATCTCCAACAAATGATGTTTATCCAATGATTTAACAAACATACCCATTTCTTGAACCCAAGCCTAAAGATCAAGAAACATAATAAGTTCAATTCGATCACATTAATAAATTAATTATTTTTTATGAAATATGTAATTACTTATAATTACTATAATCACTCACATTAACCATTCGTCCCGAGTAATCTAGTTGGCAGCGGGGCTCGTTAATAAGTTCCCATGCCATGATTGTGTTGTCGTCACGATAAGCGATTTTGGTGATTGTGTTGACTCTTGTTATAACTCTCTATAGTCATAATTAAACATATTAGTAAGTCATTGTAGTTCATATTTAGATGTAAAGTTTGATTTTGTACTTACTTCAACATGGTTCTTGTAATACCCTTTGACTATAGAATTTGTGTAGAATTCATCATCGCTATGGATCTTAACACCCGAGTTTCTAGCCCATTCAACGTATTGTGGTCTCCCTCCAAAGTCTTTGTAATTATTAACAAAACTTAATATCAACCGAAGACCATATTTTCTTGCTTCTGCCACCACGAAGTCCAATCCCTGTTTAAAAAAAATTGTGTTTTGGTTGGTAAAATCGTCCTTATGTGCTATTTAAAATAATAATATTACTGGCAGAAGAGAAAATTACATGAATAGATATGCTAGACCAATTGTTTTTACAAATAAATATTGACTTTTTAAACTAACAAAACTGAATTTGTCAATAAAGAATTGCCAACTTAGCTAAGGCTATAATTTAGTCTTGTTTGAAAAAGAGAAAAAACACATGCTTCCAAAAATTTAGTATATGATTATATTGGTCCTATGATTTTATTTAAAAAACGACTATAGTTTAGCCGACAAGTAGACGTTTCTTGTGTTAATTGGTTGCTTTTGTAGACTAATGTGTATTTGTTCTTTTCCTAATTATAAGGCTAAAAGTTAGTAGTTTTAGTTGATTAAGTTAAGTTGAAGATTTCTAATTGGTTTGTTTGGAATAAGTTTAATTTTTTAAAGGCCAAAAGGTAACTTATTTTTCTAAAAAAAAATTATGAGAATATACATTTTTATGATTTTCCCATATAATATGTCTGGTACCTGAAAAACACGTTCATCGTACACTCCTGGGGAAATTTGTAAAGCTTCATCGCCAGCACCATCAAAGAAAGCCCATGTGCGACATACTGAAAGACCCGCATCTGCAGCATCTTGCAGGACTTGGGTCACTTTGTACCTCTCACTCGGGTCCGTGGCTATATTCATCATCCAATATGCATTGAAACCATTGAACATAAAAGGTGAACCATTAATAACAAAGTTGGTTCCTTTCGTTCTAACAAAACCACCTCCTTTACCCCTAGCTTCACAAGCACAACCAACTAATGACATGTATACTACAAAAGCAAGAAAAGTAGCACTCCATGAAAGGTGACCAGATTTGATGTAAGTAGCCATTGTTCGTGGAAGATCTGAATGCATGAGATGATTGGAAACGTTGGTATTTATAATGGTTTTATACATGGAAGTTTGCTAAAAATAGAAGAAGAAAGTTGAAAAACAGAAGATCGCTGGAATTGGGCCTCGTTTTGGTGAGCTTAGAAGATGCCCATTATGGTGGTTATAATAAAATATACTCGTGACAAGCAAATGACCAACATTGGGGTATGGGTTGTTAGATTTTGTTTTTACAAAAGGGTGGTGTTAATTGTACACCCATTTTCCATTTTTTGACATCCTATACGCCACGTATAGCTCTATACGTGACGTATAGGTACGAGGATTC
>WOUH02000045.1:8445817-8457825 GCA_009936405.2 Stevia rebaudiana
TAACATGGCATTTTGGGATTTGTATTATGTGAACAATATACTTGAAAGCTGTATTTTGTAATGACATTTAATATTGATGTTAATCTATGAAATTTTAATAGTAGATCATGAGCTTATGAACAGTCTGTACACACGCATCCCCGCGGTCGCGCCCCGGCGTTAATTCCGCCTCCGGCCGAGGTGTGACACAAATTGTAGCATTTTTATGGTTTGAAATCTCAATTATGTAATTTAGAAAGAATCAAGGACGAGAATATATGTCTACCTTGTGAAATTATCCAGACAATTACAACATTAAGTTAAAAGGACAAAATGATTCGTGAAAGAGTGTGTTGTGTTAGTTGACACTTATTCGGTTACCATAAGTAGGAACATATCAACAATAAGTCAATAACTTAGTAAAAGTAACTCCTAATCACCTAGTTAGCGTTGATCGTCCACTTAATAACTCTGTAAAAGTACCGACTAATCACCTAGTTAGTAATGATCTCCACTTGATGCTCCTCATGTAGGCTGCTAATGAATCAATCCCTACTAATGATTATTCATATTGATGATCAACTAACAATTTCAAAGTCTTTCAAGTATGAAATCAAATTTTCATATTGACGCCACTCGCTAACCATACACCAAGAGCACCACCAGCTCAGCTCTAGTGCAAAGTAGAAACCCCCATCACGGATTCAGATGCCAGTCACTTGGACCTCAATAACTTGATAAGATGTGCTCCCCTAGCACTCTACCAATCTTTCGTGTCAA
This sequence comes from Stevia rebaudiana, assembly GCA_009936405.2. Taxonomy (NCBI): domain Eukaryota; kingdom Viridiplantae; phylum Streptophyta; class Magnoliopsida; order Asterales; family Asteraceae; genus Stevia; species Stevia rebaudiana. The sequence goes on from WOUH02000045.1 coordinate 8,446,577, forward strand.
GACTTTAATTAGACTCGAAAGATCGTGCACTTCACACCTTCTCCCTCTTATCATGTTTAACTGAAATGTTGTGTAGTCTCAAATAAATTTCGACTAACTACACATATTTAATGACATTTAGATCACCACACATAGAATATTTTTATGACTTAGTATCTCATGCTACACAAGATGCACGACACACACTTTTAATTATTTGAGGTTAATGTGCATTCTCCTAACTTTCAATTTAACTTTTTTGTATTTGTGTTTATAATATTTTTATTGATAACCGGTTCTTAATTTTTGCATATGTAAATGAACTATGTTTTCAAAATCAAGTATGATCGTTGGTATTGATAGGTGTTTGTCCCAATGATATTAAAGTGATTGTTAAGGTATCTATCCTAAAAATAGGTCGAGGGTTCAACTTTCATAGTGGACAAAAGGTGGAAAAAAGTTGTTCAGAAAAAAAAGTATGATTGTTAGTAGAGATAACGCTTTTCCTAGGTACACCACTGTCTCCCATATCATTAAAACAAATAAAATTAATGACTCGTTAAAATAAAATCTAAGCTTTATAAAAAATTTATTTTTTTACTAAAAAATATTTTTTAACTCTTTTTTGACTATTTAAGTAATTTTCTTTTATAAGGTTATTTTAATTACGAAAACACTTTTTATTATAAACCTTTTAGAACCATTTTTTATTAATCGTTTTAATTTTATATATAATATTTTTGGTGGGGGTTCATTCTTAATTAGAGAAGTAAAAAAGGTTTTAAATCGATTAACTAAATTAATATAATATATATTAGCACATATATTTCTATGATCACATTTAAAGTGAGAGTTAGCTAGAAACATACGGACAAGAGCATGTTCAAGACTTAACCAAAATTACATGGTCCTTAAAAATTGTGTTAAGTGTTAACATGCATCATGTGCATGAATTATGAGTATGTGTCAAAACTCAGATATAAGATTTTAGGTGAAGTTTGGTTTATAAGTGAGATTAAAATTAATATAGATCAGGAGAAATAAGGGAAATAAAGAAAGTAAATATAAGACTATTAGAAACTCAACTTGCATCTAAAATCTACTAAATTATGTCATTTTTATTAGGCAAATTAGATTTTAATAATTTTAATTTTAATTTACTGGTTTGTAATAATCATAACTTATGAAATTGTTACCACCAGTGCTAACTTTTATATCATTTACCTGTGTCAATCCTTAAATAAAAGAAGCTAACTCCTTTAGCATACTACTGACGTGACATAATGTCACGTCAACAAATCTTGACATGTCAGCATGCCACGTCAGGAAATATTGCCATGGCAGCATGTCACATTATCAAATCTTGCCATGCCACATCAACAATATGCTAACAGAAGTTAACTTCCATTATATGAAGCCAAGCTTAACCTTTAGAGTTTAAGCTCTAAACGGGTTTAGCTTGAGCTCGAGCTATCCTAAGTCAAAATGACATGAGTTCAATCCTAAACAAGCTCGAGCTTAACATGACTCATTTACATCTAAAAGATTATCGATCCTGTTTTCTAATTTGTGCATAAATTTAACTAAGAATTGAAAATTTGCTAACGATGACCTTTTGCTACTAAAGTTTTTCCTCTTGCAATGACACTTATTGTCTGTATTTATGTTACACATTTAACATTTACCTAACTAGAAATGCAGTAATGCCGTCACAAACATAAAATAATATAACAAGGTAATCATATTTTTTAATAACTATTAAGTATTGCTATATAAAAACATTTGTACTAACTTAAGGATTGTTTAGTAAAAGGTTACTTCTGAATAAATCAGATATAGAATATATTTGATAACTTAAAAAACACATTTTAATATTTAGAAACATAGTAATCGACTTAGAGTCTACCAATCGACTTAGAAGAAAAAACTAAACTAAAAATTAAAATTATATTTTTCAATTAGCAATCATATCTTAGGCTATGGATTATAGAACCCTTTACACTTTTCTTTCTATGTGACACGTTAACGAATAACGGCACATTACATTTCATTCCCAACTCAACCAAAAAAGATATCTTTACATCATTCAACCGTTAAAAGTGGGGTAAATTGAAAATCTAGGTTAGAAACGTGGACGATGAGCTGAATCGATATGGCCATGATTGGGAAATGCTTTTCAGCAAGAGGAAGTGGGGTTCACACAAGATATCTTACTCTTGTTTTTTATTTACTTTTTTTCTTGAAAGTCGTGTCATAGGATAATGTAAGTGGTTCACTTCACAATCGGCGTGTGGATCAAAAAATATTGATAAAAAAATACAATTGTCACATTTCTAAACTGTTAAATATATTAAATGGTGTTATATTTAGTCATTTACAGACTTATAAAAGTAGGTTTCATTAAAATTTACCTGCCCTTAACGTTATTCTTGCATCTACCGTCTTCCATCTACTCCAAATGTATCATTTGATTATTAAAAAAAACAAAACTTAAAATTTTGATTAAATAATCAACAACCGTTAAGATTATTATTAAGATTTGAATAAATATACGCATGTCATTTATTACTTTTAATCATTTAGATTTAGATTATACCTACAAACAAAATTTCAGTTGTTTCAAATTTTAGGTGTGGAATTTTTTGCCCGACCTCTAAGACTAATTATGTTTTAGATCATAGTACTTAACCCATTATTTAGTCATCTTCAAATTAAAATGCTTAGTCCATCTAATTAAACTAATCGACATGCCAAGCTGTTTCTTACTTTTCAAACCTATTTCTCAACACATTTACAATTTGATTACTATTTGTCTAGTTATGACACATTTAAATTAATGAGCTATACCTGTTCTATGCTGATTAAATGATTTGAAGTGTCTCTCAGTTAAGGTTAATATTTTCATCACAAATATAATACAAGTTCTGTTTATACTTAACAATTTAACCCGTAAATCCAGAATCCATCAAACACACGTTATATAAAATACTTTACCATATTCCAATCGGGGCATCATCCGGTTAACCGGTAACGGGAACCTCGGGGTTAGGTTAAAAGTTAAAAGCACGTAACGGAGTAGTGGAGTTGTTGTGTTGTGTGTTTTTCTTCCAATTTCTAACCCTTTACAAAAGGTCAACTCCCTCTCTAGATTTTCAAAATACCTATCAATTTAACTGTAATGTAACTGGTTTTCTATTTTTCATTCCATCACTGATCTACCTAAATCTCGATTTCATACACAGCAAATCGGAGTGAAGTTAGATCGATCCGGATTGTTGGATAGTACAAACGAAGTGGCAAAAGATCTTCAGTTGCTTTTTGCTTTTTCTAGATTCTCGTCATTTTGAAAATCGAAGTAGTGATCTCTGATTCAGTAGGTATGGAGAGTTATCTGAATGATAATTTTGAGGTGAAGCCGAAGAACTCATCGGAGGAGGCGTTACAGAGATGGAGGAAGCTGTGTTGGTTGGTGAAGAATAAGAAACGGCGGTTCCGTTTCACGGCTAATCTCTCCAAGCGTTACGAAGCTCGTGCTATTCAACGATCTAATCTGGTTCATCTTCTTTCTCATTCGCATATGTTTTATTGTTCGTGATTATGTTGAGTTGTTGCTATTTTGCTTTTTTTGTGTTGCGATCAAAGTGAATCTGACGAACTTTAGTCGTGTGGTTAGTTAATCGACTTGATTTGGCTTCTTATTATAGAAGGTAGCATTTGGAATCACATCGTGATTTGTCGATTTCTGCCTGTGAAACAAACCTAAGCTGTAGGTACTCCGGCAATGGAAAATTATGTGACTTAGGTTTATAATTTATAAATCACTGGATATGACTCTCTCTGTTATGATATTTAAAACGCTCTGTTTACAACCACAATCCAAATTAATAAGTATTCTTGTAGCTGAACAACTTCACAGTAGAGATCTCTATCAAACCGGAGAATGGATCTAGCTATATCAGGGCTTAAGTTGACAAAGGCTTCATATAAGGAAATTCATATAAGGAAAAGCTACTTGGAAGTAGGAATTACTAATTAAGTATTCATAAGTTAATAATTAGTAATGTGTGGATATAGAAAGATCAAAACAGGAATTATTTGGAAGTATGCTGTGTTGTTGCCTATTATTAGTTTATTTATGCTTGATTATAAATTAAACCTTGTTTTTTTAGTACTAAATTGTTGTCATCTTACAGCAACAGGCAAGTGGTTGTAATTGAACACTTAGACAATCCTATATGTGCTGACGCTTTTAGTTTAACTTCTAAAAAGTAAATCGGTACTATAGTAACATTATGCTGGATTATAATCCTCTATAAAATTACTATAATTTGCAAAATGATATTGATCTAATGCCTTTTTGTTGTGTACTCCAAACTATTGTCCTTCTTGAGGATGTTTTTGTTCTTATGATGCATTTAAACTTATAGGAGAGTCTAAGAACCTTGATGCTGGTTTCACATGCAGCAATTCAATTTCTCAATGGTACGAATCTCAAAATTACATTATAAATCCTCACTTTTTTTTTAAATTTTAGATCTTTAAGAGTCTTCATGTTGACTTTTACCTGAATTTTTCCAGGTATAACCTACAGTGTACCCGAGGAAGTCAAAGCTGCTGGCTTTCAAATCGGTCCCGATGAATTAGGGTCAATAGTTGAAAACCGCAGTTCAGAGAAGCTAAAAGCTCATGATGGGGTTGAAGGCATTGTGAAAAAGATCTCCACATCAACCACCACTGGAATTTCAACTTCAGAGGATTCAATCAACAAACGAAAAACCATTTATGGAATTAATCAATTCGCCGAAAGCCCATCAAAGGGTTTCTGGGTATACGTATGGGAAGCTTTACAAGACACAACATTAATGATTCTTGGTTTATGCGCGTTCGTGTCTTTAATTGTTGGCATTACAATGGAAGGGTGGCCAAAGGGTGCTCATGACGGTCTCGGGATTGTTGCAAGTATTTTACTGGTGGTATTTGTAACCGCCACAAGTGATTACCGACAGTCGTTACAGTTTAAAGATTTGGATAAAGAGAAAAAGAAAATTACTATTCAAGTTACGAGAAATGACTGCAGACAAAAGATTTCGATATACGAGCTTCTTGTTGGTGATATTGTTCATCTTGCGGTTGGTGATCAGGTACCTGCTGATGGACTGTTTGTTTCTGGTTTTTCATTGCTGATAAATGAATCGAGTTTAACCGGTGAAAGTGATCCCAGAATCGTTACTGCTGAGAATCCGTTTTTATTATCTGGAACTAAAGTTCAAAACGGTTCGTGTAAGATGGTTGTTACGACAGTTGGAATGAGAACCCAATGGGGGAAATTAATGGCAACTTTAAGCGAAGGTGGTGATGATGAAACCCCGTTACAAGTTAAACTAAACGGAGTCGCAACAATTATCGGGAAAATCGGACTGTTTTTTGCGGTTATTACTTTTGCGGTTTTGGTACAAGGATTGTATATAAAAAAACTGCAGGATGGGTCCCACTGGATTTGGTCTGGTGATGATGCTCTTGCGATGCTTGAATACTTTGCTATTGCGGTTACAATTGTGGTGGTTGCAGTGCCCGAAGGACTACCGTTAGCAGTTACACTAAGTCTTGCATTCGCGATGAAAAAAATGATGAATGATCGCGCTCTTGTTCGCCATCTGGCAGCTTGTGAAACCATGGGATCTGCTACTAACATCTGCAGTGATAAAACAGGAACCTTAACAACCAATCACATGACACTTGTAAAAGCTTGGATTTGTGGAGAAATTAGGGAGGTGAAATCAGCCGCATCATTCTATTCCACGATTCCCGATTCAGTTGTTGAAATGTTAGTCGAATCGATTTTCAATAATACCGGTGGAGAAGTGGTTAAAACTGATAAAAACACTACTGAAATCCTTGGTACGCCAACTGAAACTGCTCTTTTGGAATTTGGTATTTTGCTTAAAGAAAAACAAACCGAGCTTCAAAAGTCAAAGCTGGTCAAAGTTGAACCGTTTAATTCTGAGAAGAAACGTATGGCGGTAGTTCTTGAACTTTCTGATGGATCTTTCCGGGCCCACTGCAAGGGTGCTTCTGAAATCATTTTAGGCGCATGCGATAAAGTCTTGAACGAAAATGGCGACGTTGTTACTCTTGACAAAGAATTAAACAATCATTTGAATAATATGATTGAACTTTTAGCCAATGAAGCTCTTAGAACTCTTTGCTTGTGCTACAAGGAATTGGGAAATGAATTCAATTCCAAAGATCCGATTCCGTTTGAGGGGTATACTTTAATTGGGATTGTGGGGATTAAAGATCCTGTCCGTCCAGGTGTCAAGGAATCTGTTGCGATTTGCAGATCCGCTGGTATTACTGTGCGTATGGTTACGGGTGATAATATAAACACTGCAAAAGCAATTGCTAGAGAATGTGGGATATTAACAGATGATGGAATAGCAATTGAAGGTTCAGATTTTCGTGAAAAAACCGAGGAAGAGTTGTTTAAAATTATTCCTAAAATTCAGGTGCTTTTATCTTCCTTAACACCGAAACTTTTTTTTCTCATAATTATTTGATTAAATTTTATTATTGTTTTTTATTTTATTTTATTTTACAAGGTGATGGCAAGATCTTCTCCAATGGATAAACATACACTTGTGAAATACTTGAGAACTGCATTTGAAGAGGTTGTTGCTGTGACAGGAGATGGTACTAATGATGCTCCAGCACTTCATGAAGCAGATATTGGACTTGCAATGGGAATTGCTGGGACAGAGGTAATGATCTCGTACTTATTCTAAATTTTTATCGGTTGAAATATTATTTTAAGACTTAATTACACAGATGGTCCCTCTGGCTTGTGAAGTAACAGGTTTTGGTTTTATGCTTTTAATTTTGTAACAAGTTAGGGTATCAATGCTAACTTTTTTTCTATTAAATCAGGATGAAATGACTAGAATACCCTTTGACGTTTTGAATAGTCAAATGGTCAGAAGTTAACGGGTATTTTGGTCATTTCATCCTAATTAAACGGAAAAATTAAAAGAAGTTTGCCTTAATACCCAAACTCGTTACAAAGTTGAAAGCATAAAAGCCAGACATGTTACTTTAAATCCTTAGTACCCAAACCTGTTACTTTCCGCAAACCACAAGGACTATCTATGTAATTAACTCTTGTTTTAATATAACAGTTTGTTACTATAGTTTAATCACGTGTTTCAATGATTCAGGTGGCGAAAGAGAGTGCTGATGTCATCATTCTAGACGATAATTTCTCTACAATTGTAACCGTGACAAAGTGGGGTCGTTCAGTTTATGTGAACATACAGAAATTTGTTCAGTTTCAGCTAACGGTGAACGTTGTTGCTCTGATTGTCAATTTTTCTTCTGCCTGTCTGACAGGTAATTAATCATGCAATGATCCTTTACGGGTCGCTGTTAATTTATTTTTTTTGATTTAATTTAATTTATGCATTGCAGGAAGTGCTCCTCTGACTGCTGTCCAGCTACTTTGGGTAAACATGATAATGGATACACTGGGAGCACTTGCATTAGCCACTGAACCTCCTACTGATGAATTAATGGAGCGACAACCGGTTGGAAGAAAAGGAAACTTTATAACAAATGTTATGTGGAGGAATATTATGGGTCAATCATTATATCAATTTGTGGTCATATGGTACCTCCAGACTCAAGGAAAATCTGCTTTTCACCTTCACAGCTCAGACTCAGATTTGGTTCTCAACACACTTATCTTCAACTCGTTTGTCTTCTGTCAGGTTCGTTAAATAATGAGTCGATTATACAAATGGTCCCTGTCGTTTGTGGAATATTACATGTTTGAGTACTAAGCGTTTTAAGAAACAAATTTCAGTTTTATACTTTTAGTATTCTAAGTTCTAACAAGTTCGTGTATTAAGGCTAACTTCCGTTAAGTTAAAGTGAAATAACCAAAATACCCCTTTACTTTGACTATTTGAAAAGACAAAGGGTAATATGGTCATTTCACTCTAATTTAACACAAAAGCTGACAGAAGTTAGCCATAATGCCCAAACTTGTTTGAAAAGTTGAGTGTATAAAACTCAAACCGGTTCGTGTTATTTTGTGCGAACCATATGGACCATCTGTGTAATTAACTCTTAAATAAACAAATATAAATATTAAAAAAATATTGCGTTTTTTATTTATGTTGTTTTGAAATGCAGGTGTTTAATGAGATCAGCTCGAGGGAGATGGAGAAAATAGATGTGTTTAAAGGAATGCTAAAAAACTATGTGTTTTTGGGTGTATTAACCTGCACAGTCATCTTCCAGATCATAATAATTGAGTTTTTGGGTACTTTTGCAAACACAAGTCCTCTCACTCTTTCCCAGTGGTTTGCAAGTGTGAGTATTGGTTTTCTTGGCATGCCTATTGCTGCTGCTGTCAAGATGATTCCTGTTGGGTCCAGATAGAATAGAAGCTATCCATACCATTAGGCTATAGACACAATTTAAACCTACTTTTGTTATATGATGTAAGACACCTATGATTTACAAATTTAAGGTTTGGTTTGACATTCTTTGATTTTCTCGTTAAATTACGTATTTTGATATATACATATTAGTACGCCGTTATTCATATTTTGGAGCCGGGGCTTTCTGTTTCACTGGGAGCAGTCTTTATATCTATCTATTGGGTTAAAGAAAGGTTTATTAGTGTTCTTTTGCTTATCGGGGGTGTAGTGTTTTTTTTTTCCTACTTTTTTACCATCTACTATGATTCCTTTAACTTGTTTCGCACTTTGACTCTTATTATAAATGAGTTTGGCAAAGAAAGTATGATAATCATATTACATGAAAAATTGAAAATGAAATGAATTTGTAGTTTGTTTTTTCCTTTTATTTTTTCTTCATCTTTTGTATAGTTTTAGGACAAGTCACATGAATTGAAAATGAAATGAATTTGAAAGAAATTGTTACATTAATGAAACTTACCTTACAATTTAATTTAGTTAATTATGTCTGCACCCTACACCATGTTAATCCTTTTTATATATTTTGTTATTTTAATTTTACAACCTTTTCAAGGTGAACTTAAGAAACACATGTATCGACTTCATTGTTTTACTATGAGAAAATTATCTCGTGTTAAAGAAGACGACTGACGAATATAGTTTTGCAAGAGAAGATGATTGGAGAAATTGCCTCGCTAGAGGAGATTGATTGCTTTTTTCGTCTCTTTCGCTGTCAAAGTGCCTATGGTATCAGTTCGTATTTGGTTACCTGAAACTCATGTAGAGGCACCTACGACAGGATCCATCATCTTGGCGGGAAATCTTTTTAAAACTGGGAGCCTACGACTTTTAAGATTTTCAATACCCATGTTTCCTGAAGCGACACTTTGTTTCACTCCTTTCATTTATACTTTAAGCGTGATTGCTATAATATATACTTCCTTGACCACTTTAAGACATCGATCTTAAGAAGAACATTGCTTACTTCTCAGTAGCTCATTTGAATCTGGTGACTATAGGTATGCTTAGTGAATTATAAAGATAAAGATTCTTATCTGAATGCTCTAAGTGGTGTGATCATTAAGGGGTTATACACGTCGCATGTTCCTTTTTACGTGAGGCTTAGGGGTTGTTTGTTTATCTCTTAACAGACTCTTAATGGTTCAGAGGGTTTTTATCTCTTAACTACTGAGTGAGTCAGAGGGTTTTTACCCCAATGTTTCCACTCCTAAAATGGTTAAACCGCCTAAAACTGGGTTAAAAGGGTGGGTAAGAGATATCGTTTTTAACGTCCCAAACTTGACCAATCGTGCCGTTCAAGAAAAAATGTATTTAAAGAATTATATAATTTTCCTTTTGCCAGATGCTTATCTCATTAGGTTTACCTAGTAAAACCATTTAGTTTCTTGAATGTGGTATATAAATAAATACATAATTTGAGAGAAGTCTTGTTTAACAAAGTGTAGACTGCTTTGAGAATACTCTAGGAAGTAAGATAAATTTGTTGTTATAAAAAAATAAATAAATACAGAATGAATGTCCATAAATATTGACTATATAATTATATATATTCAATAAGTTATATCAAAAGATAATATATCTTGAATATTACTCCATAATTACATGTTTCTTTTATTTAATGAGGTGAGTTACATAAATTTGAATCTACCTGGAATAAACCGTTTCATAAAATGCCACTGAATTTTAATTAATTAAATAATACCTATTTAATATATTTTAATTTGAGTCTTTTGTACTTTGTTTTTAAAAAACTTTATATTGCATTTGTTTTAGGAATCTTAATAGATTTAGATAATTTCTTATTTCAAAATACTTTAATTTTAATTTTATGATTCTTTTCTTTAAAAAGAGTTGGGTCTTATTATTTAAAAAACCATATGGACTTACATTTTTTAAGTATTAAAATATATGGATTTTTATTTATATATTAGTTGGTTTAGGAATCTTAAAATGTCGTATGACAACACCTCCTAAATGTATGAAATTTTGATCAAATCAAACTTTTAATCATAAATTAAAATTTAAATCTTCAACCTTAAAATCATGATTAATATTCCCACATTTAAGGTATTTGATTGATTCAGATTGTTTTAACTTCATATAGACATTTGATTGAATCCGCTGCTTTAACTTTTCAGTCATGTGTAAAAACCGTTTATAGATTTCTGTATAATTATAAAAACTATATAAATTTGTGTGTAATTATAAAAGTACATAAGTTATAATCACCAAACTCGTGTAGTAATATACGAATTACAAGCTAGTTTGGTTGTTATAATTGTTCTCTCTATATCTTTCTAATAACACATAATCTTTTATTTTATTCAACTTTATAAATCGTCTAAAGATAAACTATAGTAAACTTCTTTTACCATATATCTTCCAGAATTAACCATATATCTTCAAAAGATTTATAAAAGAGTAAATTACAGAAATCGTCCTTTATGTTTACCATGTTTTGCAGTACTTGTCCTTCATTTTTAAAATTGACGATAATCGTCCTTTATATATTAACAAATTGCACGCTTTGTCCTTTATCCTAACGTTCGTTAAGTTTTTCAGTTAAATCAGTCACGTGATTTGCACATGGGATAGTTTTTGGTATTTTTAAATTAGAGGGACCGTTATTGAAAATTTTGTTAAAACCCTCTACCCCCTTTTTACCAACCGATGTTCATGATGAAAAGAAAAAAGGGGCGACAGCCACTACTCTCCGGCGAGTTCATTGGCGCAACCCGACCACCACCGGCGACTAGGAAGGTGGTGGTGCGT
>WOUH02000045.1:8457925-8470901 GCA_009936405.2 Stevia rebaudiana
AGGCTTTTAATTGAATGTTGTTTATTTAATTACAATAATAGTCCCTTAAAGTATAAAAGAACCAAAAATACCCTCATATGCAAATCACGTGACTGATTTAACTGAAAAACTTAACGAACGTTATGATAAAGGACAAAGCGCGCAATTTGTTAATATATAAAGAACGATTCTCGTCGATTTTAAAAATGAAGGACAAGTACTATAAAACAGGGTAAACATAAAGGACTATTTCTGCAATTTACTCTTTATAAAATCTCAAAAAATTAAAAGTTATCAGAGGTTTGCGGCCAAATTTTCTCACAGAAATCCAACGCGTAGGGCATTCAATCTACCAACATGCGGCACTGTTTTAAATACCACAAGCAACCTAGAACATCCACGAAATCTCCCGATCCAACGCTCAGGATCTCTCCTAACATTTGAGTCCTCTTCTATCCCACACGCCTTGCGAATATTCCGGACCACCAAAATTGAATATTACTTTCTTCTCTACGGCAATCACAATTTTTATACCATTTATTAGTCTCTAATAATCTCTCTCAACTTCAAATCTGTTTGATGGATAGTTTCTCTTTCGCTAATTCAACAACAATTTACTCAATTGCTTCTGTTCTTCATTCTTGTAGAAGTTTTCTTTTTCGTAGTCAACCTTGTATTTTCTTATAGCGATTTCAATCGGAACTGTCACCAATGGGTAAACAACGTAAGTGGTTCTTGTAAATTACATGTTTTTTTGATTCTGTTGTTATTTATTGAGTTCAATTGGTTCTAGGGTTTTGTTTAATCGCATGTGTTTTTATTCGATTCAATTTGGGGTTTGGTTCAAGTTTCAATATTTGGCATATGATTGGGTGTTTTTTTAATTTGGTTTTTAACTTTAATTAAGGTAATTGATGTTTAATTGGAGTTTAACATGTGTGATGTTGCTTTGTGATTGGATTTTACAGGTAGCTCACAACGTAAGAATGCTGCAATGCTTGATAGTGATGATACAGATAGTGTGAGTTCGTCATCAACAATTCGGTCTGATTATGTAATGGCTTCTGCTATGGAGGATTTGCAGCTCGATAAAGAAAGTGTTCTTGATCAATGTTTAGATGCTTTGTATGAGAAAAGGTAATTCTCTGCTCTTAAATTAGGTTTTGAAAGTGATAATCGCTATATAAAAAATCAGAATTAGATAATCCGAAATCATGCACTTGAAGTTAAAGATAGTTAAACTTAAATTGATTATTGCTAACTTAAATTGATTATTGATGGCTAGCAGATGTATATTAAAGCTACCAAAATTTATACTTTTTTCTGCTCACTATGATTTGCTGAATTTTATATCTTTTTACATACCTGAAAATATTAAATTTTTTAATGTTTTCAAAGGGGATCAACGAGAGAGAAGGCTTTGGCGGATATCATTGAAACTTTTAATAGCAGCTTACCGCACGAGTTTGTTGAAAAAAAGTAAGCATTTTTCGCAATCTAAGAACTTCAGCTTCATTAAATATGGTGGACTGATTTCTATTTTTATTTCTATTTATATTTTGTTTCCATAGATTTGCAACATTGCTTCATCAATGTTTAAATTCGATAAAGAAGGGTTCCGCAAAAGAGATAGCATTAGCTTCTCACGCAATCGGTAAATAACTTTAATTTTCATTTTGTTATTATTTAATTAATTCATTAATCGAGATTTATAAACTTTGTTTAATCCGTACAGGATTTCTAGCTCTAACTGCTGGACCGGGTGAGAAAGCACAAGAAATATTAGAAGAATCGGTTACTCCTATCTCAGAGGCTTTAAGATCTCGTTCTGAAGCATCAAAGATATCATCCGTATGTATATACATAATCATACATAATACATTTACTTGTGTAATATATTCTTCTTGCAATATTATTTTATCAGCATTTTCTTTTTGATAATATTAATTTCTAGTTGCTGGAGGGATTGGCTGTGATCGCGTTTGTCGGTGGAAACGAACCTGAAGAAACTGAAAAATGCATGCATATAATGTGGCAAGTAGTGCACCCGAAACTTGGCCCCAATGTATGTTTACCCGTTTATTTGATCATATTTTAATTATCTTAATATTTTTTTATAAGATTAAATCTTCTTAAACCGCACATGTTTTAGGTTGTTGCCACTAAGCCATCACCCGCAATAATAACATCCGTTGTATCCGCGTGGTCATTTCTTCTTACAACAATGGACGGGTGGACTCTAGATTCTAAAAGCTGGCAAGAGTGAGTAAATGACTAAATTCCAATTTAAACCCCTCTAGTTTGTGTTTTTCCATTTTGGACCCACTAACGTGACATTTTTTTTTATAATTTCAGGGCGGTTTCTTATTTTTCAACTCTTTTAGAGAAAGATGACAGATCGGTGCGAATTGCAGCTGGTGAAGCACTTGCTCTGATATATGAATTTGGAAATTTGGAAAAGTTTTGCGGTTCTTCTAAAGTTATTAGTGACAGTTCCAATAATGGTGATATTAGTTCGCGTGATGTTAATCATATACACGGTTTAAGAGCCAAAGTTTTAAATCAAGTTCGGGATCTTTCTGCTGAAGCGGGCGGGAAGGGTTCCGCCAAAAAAGATCTCAATAATCAGAGAAACACTTTTAAAGATATCTTGGAATTTCTCGAGGTATTCCTCATGCTTTTTTTAATTATTATTATTGTTATCATTATTGTTGTTGTTGTTGTTGTGTAATGATCAGTTGACATATACATGTTAAATGATGTTAATTATATTTGTTTTTTATTTTTATTTTAATAATTAGGACGGTTATGCCCCTGAAGCCTCGGTGAAGATTGGTGGAGAATCACTCACCACTACTACTTGGTCCCAGTTAATCCAGGTTTAGTTTGGTGTTTTAATGGTTTTGTTTCGGTCAGTATGGTTATTTATTTTTTATTCTGTCTGATTTATATTATTATATGTTTTTGACAGTTGAACTTTATAAAGCGATTTCTCAGTGGAGGATTTGTGAAGCACATGCAGGTTTGATTTGTTGATATATCATAAATTTGATATAATTTTTTAACAAATTTTTGTTTATTTTAGTTAGTTGATATTAATGGTTGATTTTTATTTTAACAGGAAAATGGATTTCTTCATGAAGTTTTTAACTTCACTCCAAAGAAAAAGCTTCTATCGAGCGCGGATCGCGTGTCAGGAACTGACAAGGTTTGTTAAAAACATTTACCAGATATTATTTTCTTATTAAAAATATAACTTGACCCAATATCGATTCTCTTGTTTACTAATATTTAACAAAAACATTAACCTTTAATTTTAAATATTTATATTACAGAGGATGTACAAATCTCCTAACTCTATCTTAAACAAGGCAAGGACCCAGTTCTTAAACAAGCAAAGAATGATGTCACAGGTAGGTCTGAGTTTTAATTATATATACATTTTTTTTAATCATAAAAGCGCGCTAAATATTTTGATAATGTTTTCGGTTGCAGGATAGAAATGCGGGCCACTATGCGTCCGGGTTTGGCGAGGATTAAAGGTCTCGCAGCATCAAAATATGCTGCAAATCTGGTGTCAACTAATTCATTACTTATCCAAGATGATTAATAAAATTATTATTTGGTTTAGTTAGGGATTCATTTGTGCTATTACAATCAAAACTTCAAAATTGTTGTATCTTATTCTTATTTACCTTAAATTGGTTGCTTATAAATTCTTATGTTTGGAACTGTAGATGATATTGCTTAAACTAATCTTTGATTTTAGTCATGCTTTTGCATTTGTTTAAATATGTTTTAGTGAAAATTTACTGGGTGTTTGTTTGTTTGTTTTGTAAATAATCTGACATTCATGGATAAAAAATTACATTTTTTCAGAAAAATAACCAACAAAATTAAAAAAACGTGCGTATTATTCAAACCATAATCACTAACAACTCATGAAGAAGAAAGGATTCATATCGTCAACCACTTCGTAACCAAGAAGCCTCTTAAAGATCTAAAGTTCATCTTTAGCAGGTACACGTGTCTTCTTTTTTGACCCTCCAAACGGCATCTTGAAAACTTCAGCAAACGAAACCCAAAAACCACGATCATTTCCATCATTTAGACCCGATATAGTTTGAACGATTGTAAGATAAATAATCAAAATTGCAGCAATCGTTGATAATGACACCCAAACATTATAAAAATATTCATGCTTCAATTTAGCTCGCTTTTGATTCCACCCATCATTGCAATAACAATTAATCTTCCAAATAACATCTTGCAGATACGAATCATCTGCACCATCAGCAACATCTTTACAAAGCTTGTTAACTAATCTTGCTGCGTGTTTGTTTCCACCTAACTTATGCTGCAAAACGCCTGAATAATGAAGCAATTCAATATCATCAGAAGAGTTTATCAACCGATCAAGAAAGAACACATAAGCTGTCACATATGGTTTGCAACCATATTGACATTGTTCAAATGCAACCATGTTTCTTAACAATGTGAATCTGTAATCATCCATGCTCACTGGAGCAATCTTCAAAACTCCTTTTTTAAAACTTACATCCAACGGTTGACAATTATCCGCCTTTTTGATCTTGACACCAGATTCTTTTAGTTCTGTTATTGAACGGAACATGTGCGGTTCCTTAACAAGAAACTTAGTTTTCTGTACTTCAGTTGGGCAAATGCTGGCTCGAAAGAGGGCAAGAAAGTGTTTTTCATCATCTTGTTGGACACCCGAATTGGTACCGATGTTTGGTGCATCTAAATCTTTGTAGATCATAGGTTCGAAGTATTGAACCGCAAGATCTTTCAAACTTGTGTTTTCTTTGGGTTCACAAGTGGAACTTTGTGTTAAGTTGTACACTTTGTTTAGAATGAACAACGGGAGCTGATTTTCAAGCATGATGAGATCACGTTGTAGAACGGGTAACATCCATCTTGGTAGGGCTGACAAAACAGATTTAAACGAGTTAGACACAATTAACACATGTATTAATAAGGAAGCTGCATATTTAAGTAAACGTGTCAATTATCTATGATATGTTTAACATAATGAAACATAACATTTTTTTTGTAATATGACATTATACAACTCGACTTGACCTATTTAAATGTTACAAAAATTACAATCCATAATATCTTTAAACAACAATTTGCAACATCTTAAAAATGAAAAACAGAAAATCATTTTAACTAAATATATTTCGTAACTAAATTTTTTTTTATAAATATAAACGACTTTTAGCGTGTCATAAGTAGCTAGGTCAGGAGAGATAAAACATGTTTAGACATGATTTTAATCGTGTCATAATTTCGTGTTGACCTGTTTATCTAAAACCCAAACCAATTTACTTCTATGTTGTATCATGTTGTGTTAACATGTCCATATCAGAATTTATCAGCCTACATATCGGTACGTGTAAAAAGAAGTCTTACTAAAACCAGTCTCCTTAGTTTTATCTCTTAGAATCTCTATGATAAAACAACTATCAATGAGCATCATCTTGACAAACTGATTGCTACAAATCTTCAAATCTTCAAAGTAACAAACACGCGCCTGCGGTTCCATCGATTTCAGTTCCTCGAGTACCGCATTCAGACTAGGACGATTGGGCTTTCTTGGATTGAAGAGCCCATGAAAGATTCTCCATTTTGTGGTCTCCATGGCTTGTAAACGAGCCGATCCATGATGGTAGGGCCCAATTGAAACAATATTGGGCTCATAAGCTTTCGGTTCCACCGATCTTAATCGGTCTGGAACCCTGTAAATGGAAAAATCATTGCATTTTCGTGTTGGAAGGTCAGCATTTTGGTTTTTGCTCTAAAACAGCTTCCAAATTTGAACAATGATCAAGATTTCTTGATTCAACCACAATGTGGGTTGCTCTTCTGGCAATGTATTGAAACCTCCCTCTAGATATGCTGGTGAGTTTGGTTACCATTTTTTTGGTACATCGTATTAAAATCAACTTTGTAGGTGTTTTTAAAGCCAATCCACTGTATTATTTTATTATTTTAACTTAGACCAAGACATTTTTTAGCACTAATTATAACATTAAAGTAAGACCAAGAGCTTAAAGTAAAAGCTATGCTTAGAAAATAATTCTTGACTAATGGTGCCGGTTCACACATTATTTAAGAAATAACAAGGATTTGGAGAAAATAAATCAAGTTTGTACGTATGTGTGTGTGAAGACGGCGATGAAGATGGAACCAATGAAAATTGATGGTGAAATTCGTACGAATTAGAAATGGTAGTCAAGAACTATTAGCCGACTTAGGGGTACTCATCATCTTTACACCTAGGGAAGGTTGATAGGTAAGTTGAATTGTAATAATCTTAACTTTGCGGCGTATCATAATTCCAACTTTCTCAAACTTTTATATCATTTACATGTGATAGTCCTCAGCTAACGGAACCTAACTCCGTAAGTATGCATATTGCTGACGTGACATGTTGACATGACAAGTTTTTTTGACATGGCATGTTGACATGACAAGAATTTGCTGACGTGCCATTATGTCACGTTAGCTATATGCTAACGAAGTTGGGTTCCTTTAATTAGGGAGTGTCACAAGTAAATAATATAAAAGTTGAGACTTGTTGATTCCTGAATTATGAATATTACAGACCAATAGGTGAAACTTGAAATTATTAAATCTAATTTTTTTTAATAGGTAGATCAGGACTTTGTAGAACTCATTTGTACGCTAATTTATATAATATTAAAAGTGGAGTCTTTTGGATTAATGTAGAGATATGGAACCGAACTCATTAAAAAGAATTAGAACACACTAATTAATGTTGATTTAAACCTTTCATGATGAATATGAGAACTGGTTCTGAATATTCGAGATTATGAATAAGATACACCTTTATGCACACAAGGTATTTGTTAAAATGTGTAAAGGAGATCTTGTATATTTTAAATTAAACATGGTACAAGCTGATACAGTTGGATAAGTTATTTTGTAACTTGGTTATAATTTCATCCAAGTGAAATGTATTTTTGACTATTAAGTGGTCAAGATGCTTACTCAAATTAAATATAAAAGATCCAGGAATTAAAGGTAAGTAAATTCTTCGTTATTCATTTTAGTTTGAAAAATAAAAATATTTATGATTGTGTGCAAGTACTAGTATTATTATTCAAGTAAACAAGTTAAAAAATATGATCGATCATTTAAACATATTAAATATACATCTTCAGTAACATGCCCTGACCTCACTTGTTTAACATGATTAATACACAACAATTGACAACATATTAAAAAAACCCACAATTTTTTTTAAACTAATTATATTTAATTATTATCAGTTTTATAATATAAATACGCTTAAAAGTGCCATAAACGAGTCAGGACGGTTAAGACTTGTTTAGACATGATTTTAATCTTGTCAGCAACTTGTGTTGACCTTAACTTAAACTCCAAAGTCCAAACCTGTTTAATTATGTGTCGTATCATGTCGTGTTTACAATATATCAGTCATGCAAGGTATGCGGTAAAGAACACTTACTAAAACCGGTCTCCTTAGTTTTTTCTCTTAGAATCTCTACGATAAAACAGCTATCAACCAGCATCATCTTGACAAACTGATTGCTACAAATCCTAAAATCTTCAGAGTAACAACCTCGTGCCTGCGGTTCCATCTCTTTCAGTTCATCAAGTACCGCATTCAAACTAGGACGATTGGGCTTGCTTGGATTAAAAAGCCCATGAAAGATTCGCCATTTTGTGGTCTCCATGGCTTGTAAACGAGCCGATCCATGATGGTAGGGCCCAATTGAAACAATATTGGGCTCATAAGCTTCCGGTTCCACCGATCTTAAACGGTCTGGAACTCTGTGGATTGAAGCACCGTTGCTGGATTGTGTTCGAAGATTAACATTTAGCTTTTGCTCGAACAAAGCTTCCAAATCTGAACAATGATCAAGATTTCTTGATTCGAGTTCAGTGTGGGTTGATCTGTTAGTAATGATTTGAAACCTTCTATATGTGGTTTGTAGAGGTATCTTCATGAACTTGGTTCCCATTTTTTTTACTGAGAATCTGAGATTGAAGTCAACTTTTTATGGTCTTTTTGAAACCTATCTAATAATATAATCATAATTGTACTTCGTAATAAATAGGTAGTACTCCCTATAGATGTAAAAAGATGATGCATGACAGTAAGTATTTACATTTTACCAACTTAAATAAAAAAAAAGGTAGGACTCTATATTGATTGATTATTAAGGGTTTTGACCCATTTTTTTTTATTTAATTAGCAACGGAGTAACTGAAAATGTTAATCACGTCTAAAAATCTGTTTGAAAAGATATGTGTATTACCATTGCTCATGTTCTTAGGTTTCAAATCTAAGCTATTTGGTATCATATATGTACCGATGTACGTGGTGCCAAGATAAGATTATGTTTGACTTGTTGCCATTATTTAGAATTAAAATATTTTATTTTGATGTGGCTGACTCAAAATCACAAACATGCAAGGTAATATATCTAACTATTATATACGCATTCATCACTATGTGATCTCAATTATTTAGGGAATTGGAGCTTATAAATTCAATGGATCATGTACATATGTAACTAGTCAACACAATATAAATATACAAACACACATAGTTCACTTTAAAACCACAAATATGTTCATAACTACAAGAAAGCGCTATACAGCTTATATAATTTTTTTTTTCAAATCTGAATAATAATTCAAATAATTTTGATATCTTGAATGTTTATGTTTATAACATATGCTATGTATAATCTTATTATGTCAAAATACATATATGCAGGGGCGCAGGTTCTTGTGGGCCTGGGGTCGCCCGGGCGATCGCTGATTTTTTCGCGCGTAGTGTAAATTTCGCGATTTTGACCGAAATTTTTTTATATATATAGGCCGGCAACCCATGAAACCCCTTAAAATTCTACATATATGATCTTGACAACCCATAAAATCCCGGGCAAGCTTCGCCACTGCATATACCCACACCATGTGATGTACATGTGAATAAACAACATAAGTGGAAATTTTTCTAATTGGATATTTGCATATCCTATTTGCTTTTGTAATGTTTTCTTCATTTTTTGATTTATTTGACAACCAATGTCGAATATGGAATAGGATTTCGTTTGTATGTGCTTCAACCATTTCTTTGGTGGAATACATTATTTTGATATATGGTTTCCATATTTGATTCTTGTTATCCTTCTAAAACATATAGATATCTTTTTAATGACTAGTATCATAAAATGTAAAACAAACAAGAAATGAGATGTTTTGAATAATATTCTTTAAAAGAAATTATATATAGAAATTATATTTACTGGTATTATACACAATACCAATATATTAGTTTGTTGTATACATAAAGTTGTTTTCATATCTCACTCAGACTATCCACAACACTGTCCTTAGGAGGCAATCCTTGGCTGATGTGGAGGCTGCACGCCAAGCATGCACGTTGGGGTGTGATGCCCTTGAGGCTGTCCATAGCATTCGCACTTGGCTAAGGACGCCGCCCTTAGCGTTTATAATTTATTTATATTATTCTCACTCTCACACATCTATTATTTAATAGTTTTAGTATGTGGTGTATGTGGAAAGGATGAGTATGTTGGTGTTGGAGGTAAAATTTGTATGTAGGAAGGATGAGTGAAAAGGTGAGGTGGAATGTGAGCGTGCATAAAGTAAGAGCATCCTCTTAGCGTTGCAGACAGTCTTATATATCATGTAGGTAGGTTGCAGGTATGGAAGGGTTATATTTTGGTGTTTTGATGTTCCTAGTTGCATACTCAATTATAAAAATAAAATCTTACATCCAATGTAAAAAATTTTAACATAGTAAGATACTAAGTATCTAAATATTTTTAACACAACAAAGTAAAACTTCATATCATTTATGTTAGAAACATTTTTTTATTAGAAAAATTTGTATTCTTGTAAATGAAGATAAAAACATTTAAACTCTTGAATATTTTTTAGAATTACAGGATAATTTATTAAAACTGTAGGTACAACACTACAACTGGTGGAATAACATCAACCTCGATAAATATCACATGCATAAGGCGACGAGTCAAAGGTTACAATTTTTGAATTACAAAATAAATAAGTAAATTATAATTTATCAACCAAAAAGTCTTTTTTTTGGACAAAATAAACAATTATATATTACCACTTGGGTCGATCCTCCTCATTTCTGGTTTTTCCCGATAAAGCCTGGGGCCCATAGTTGCTTTTGTCTAAATATAAATTTAGTTTAGTTTAGTTTAGTTTAATTTATATAAGTTGTGGACTAATTTTTGTACCTTTTACATACATATCCTTTCAAATGTTATTTTCAGAGATACTTTGTAAAGTGTAAGGGGGCTAAAGGATAAGAAAAGATTCTTCGAGGACCTAATATTTCTTTAGATGAAACTACGTTTTAAGGTATGTTTTGTCATATAGAAAAGAGTAAATTATCTCCCACGTTACTCTATTAAGAATTTTTTAGGCTTGCTTTGATTTTTAGAGGTAGGGTAAGCTTCATTGGGGAACTACAAAAAGGAGAATTTGGGAACAAATGTGAACTATTAATCTTTAGTACAAAAAAAAAATCCATTATAAAAAGAAAATAATCTATAGTACAAAAAAAATAATCCACTATAAAAAAAATTATTCAACACAAAAAAAAAATAATCCAGTACAAAAAAAATATAGTACAAAAATATTTCAGTAGAAAAATAATCAACGCCCCCAAGTGTGTAAATTTATAATTGAACCCAACGTTGAGAAATAATTAGAACCATGAAATTTGCCAAGAAGGCTGAGAAATAATTAGAACCATGAAATTTGCCTATCATGTACTAAGATTCAAGTGAGAAAACATAAGGTGCAAGGGTAGTTTTGGCAAACCATAGTTGTTGACTAGTCTTTGGATTAGGATGGTGTTAGAACATTTATACACTTTCAAAAATAAGAATATACTTAAAATATAGTTTGGAAGAATAATTTAGACATTTTTATATTCTGAAAAGTAAAGCATGAATATACTCACCAAATCGTTAGACTTGGCAAGTTCACCAAAACCAATAATCGTGGTTGTACCATTTTCATTATTTTTAAGAAAAAGTAATATAATCATAAACCATTATGGTAAGGTTATGCTTAGAATGAGACATATTTTAAAAGGTGGAAGAAAGATTTTAAAAAACTCATAAAGTGACTCAAGTTAAACTCCGATTAATCTTATTCCAGCAGAGTTGAAACTGGCTCGTCAAATCCTAAACCTTAAAGTTAGTCACTCAATAACAATGACGAACATGAAGACAAAATGATGACCAAAAAGACACAATAAGCTGAATTGTAAATCATAAACGTAAAGTTAAACTTTAAATGTTAACGTCAAAATTAAATCTTAAATGCTAAAAGTTTTGCGATAATTTTTTAAACTATTATTCAACATTCTTTTATTAATTTGTATTAAACCTACAATTTGAAAGAAAATATATATACGCAAAGAAAAGTAGTGGCGACTCAAAATATGCACTCCTAAGACTATCCGGGTGTAGTGGCTGCCACGCATGAGAGAGAATGGGTAAAATGGGTGAGTGAAATGGTGGAAATACATGAGGCTTTAGTGGGACTTTAGTGGGTAAAAAGTAGGTGTTAATGTGGTGTTTTGTGATTGATAGGAAAGTGATGTGTAATATTGTGATTGGTTAGAAAAAAAGAAAAAAAGAAAAATAAATAAAAAAAATCAAACATTGAACCACGCCCATCACCCACTGACGCCGTCGCCACTAACGCCCCAAAAACGCCATAGGGAGGCGGTGTTGGGGCTTCGTGGGTGGGCAAAACGCCTAATGACGCCGGTACACCGGATACTATAATATTCTTAGGTCTAGGTAAAAGACTAACACCAAAACTACATATAATTTTCACTGTACATATGGGTAGATACGCATTTACAGAATATTAATTGATCGAGGGTCCCATTTCATCACTCTATTGGCCCCATTAATTCGAATCCCAATATCGTAAAACCCCCCACAGTGTGTCATCCATGATTTCAATCACATTAAAGTGATTAAACCATTGAGTTCACCTTATATTAATAAAAAATAATCATAAGTCATAACCATCTTTTAGTTTTTATAAATTTGACATATTACAAATATTAATTAAGAGCCACTTCGAAAATGATTATGTAACTAATTATCATGCCTATTAGGCTATTATCATGTTTTATGTCGTTTTAAACGACTTTCATATAGCTTTGTCTGACAAAATAAAGTGATAAGAAAAACGAGTACACATTAAGATAAGTTTACTAGATCCTGCTTCTTTTCTTGAATGACAACTCGCTCAAATAAGAGTATATAATTTAAGAATAGTATATGAGTCTACTCTATAGTTTAAAAACTCTTTAGACTCCTGTAATTAATTGAGTTTTAGTTGTATACGTTTGGAGTTTTTTAGTAATAATTAATGTTTAGTAAGTTGTTATTGTCATTATCACTTTCTACAAGTTTATCTAATAAAGTGCATGAAATTTTTTATA
Organism: Stevia rebaudiana; assembly: GCA_009936405.2. Lineage (NCBI taxonomy): Eukaryota > Viridiplantae > Streptophyta > Magnoliopsida > Asterales > Asteraceae > Stevia > Stevia rebaudiana. The sequence goes on from WOUH02000045.1 coordinate 8,470,455, forward strand.
AGAACTACTTATTAAGATAAAAGACACCATATTACTAGTTAAGTGCATGAGGTTCTAGCAGCTTGCTAGCTTCCCTCTTTTTAATAAATTGCTGCCGTTCAAAAAAAAAGTTAAGTGCATGAATTGTTGCTATTTTCCCCCCTTGTATTAAATATCATTCACCACACCTGTCCACGTGGCATCTTACGTGTAAAAAGAATTGAGGTTTTAAAGTTTATGTCGTTTTTAATTACCTTTAATATATATTTGCATCCAGATCTGAACTCATACGAAGAACACGAAGAACAGATCCAGAAATCAAAAAATCTGTATTTTAAAGTCCCAAATTGATTTAGGGCTTTGATTATCTAGACGAAAACGAGTAGGTTGGATTAGTTACCTTGGGTTGAGGTGCGACGATGAGGGAGATCGAGCCTGGGTTCCAGTCGACGGCTTCCATGGAGGATT
>WOUH02000045.1:8471001-8489277 GCA_009936405.2 Stevia rebaudiana
AAAACTTTAACGGACGTTAGTGAAAAGGACGAAACCTGTAAGACTTTTAAACATAAAGGATGTTTTCCATCAGTTTTAAAGGCAAAGGATAACCACTAAAAAACGTTATAAACGTAAAGGACGAAAAATGTAATTTACTCTATTAAATATTAGGGAAAGATCATATAAAGCACTTAAATATGATGTGAAGTTGAACAATTAAAGTTTTCTAGCTTTAAAGTTAAAGTAAGATCAAATCATAAATGCGCTTTATTGCGAGTGAAACATATTTTATTCCTTTTAACATAGATGGCTAACATGAGAAAAATCGTGAGAAGTATAGAATGCCTTCATAAATTGAGTGAGAGTGTCAGCGGTTTTGCCCTGGTGGTATCACCCTCGCTTTTCAAATGGGAAGTCAGAAGTTTGAAACCCTTTTAAGGCAAAAAAAATTGAGCTAAGGAAGGTCATGGAGTTTTCTAATTAGTTTTCTCCTTGGGTGAGACACACATGGTAATAGATGTTGCCAACATGCACATGGTCTGCGTGGCTTGAAAAGATCCTAAAACTAGGTGTTTCTGTTAAAAAAATAATAAAAATAAAAATCGAGTGAGAGTGTAATGGTCTGTACATAAATTACGGACCTTTCTTATAAAATCACGGACTAAAGATCTGGGTGATGGTACACTATTCTATATGTAATTGCGGATTGTATGGAAATCACGTATTGCAGGTGTAAAAATAACAAATTACTACTATAAAAACATGTTGTCAATACTAACTAATTAAAAATCACGGAAAACTACAAAAATACGGAACACCTAAATTTAGAAAAAAAAACCCACAAAAATACAATACTTAAGTTAAAGATAATAAAGGTAATATATTTTTAAGTTTAATTTAAAAAAAAATAATAAAGAATGTAAAAGTAATCTGATTTAAAAATATTGGTGGAACTTGATTTACCAATAAAAAGTTGATTATTTCTCTTTTGCCCTCCGGCTAGAATTTAGGTAAGTTGAAAAATAAAATAGGGCCCACTTAATAATAACCGTTTTGTTTGACCAACAACCCAGTGGTGGAGCTTGAGAAGTCGGTCATGGGTGGCCAATAACATATATATAGAACTAGGTGAGATACCCGTGTATTACACGGCGTACAAAATAATATTTTCAATAATTAAGCATTTTGTTTTTATTTTGGTAAATATTTGACATTTACGTATAACAAAAGTTAAACGACATTTTTTTCTTTTATTCATTAAGAAGATGATGTAACATTTCCTGAATATACTATTAAAAAAGCTAAACATATATTTTAAAGCATGTTCATGTTTATTAACATGTATGAAAAAATTTTGATGCTAAATACAAAATAAAACAATGTAAACGACCAAAAACCATATGAGAACGAATATTCATCTACATATAAAATAAAGAAAACTACAAAAGACTTCTAAATACTCATTTCATCGTTAAGTTCCTGCATGTTGAAATAACATATATGTTTTTAGTACACATAATAACTAATGTATGCAAAACAGATTTAAATATATAATACGAAATGTAATTAACATTATGAAATTAAAATGAAAAACAACATAATTACCTGACGATATCACAAATTTGCGAATACCTCCTTATAGACAACATTTATAGTTTTATTTGTGAAATTCCCGTCTTTATCTAATATTAAAAGTTTCAAACCATTGCTACTCTTCACTCTTGATAAAACAACATATAATTGACACAAATCAGCATATAGCAATATACAAAACAAAGTGTTACCACAAACTAAAACAAAAGTAAATAACATAACAATCGATACAAAAATAAGTAAATGTATACTCATTATTAAACTAAAAAGGTAAATTCTCAAAAAATGGATACATAAGCATTTGTGTAGGTTGCATTTCAAACCACCAAAAAAACTATTATGCATTAAAGTCAAAAAAAATTGATATCTGTCCATCACAAAAAAAAAACCACCAAAAAACTAAACATAATATCTTATAAAAAACGTAATTTCAAGTTCATGCAAATTTGATAAACCAACTAAAATTAATCCTTCCTTCTCAACTTTAGGTATTAAAGTCTCGACCTTGTTATCCTCTTTTGTATCATCAACATCAACATTATGGCTTTTCATTCCCAACACCGTTTGACATACTTGTGCCTTAGATCAATTAGCTGTCTTAATTGCACATCCGACTCATTTGATCAATTAGCTGTCTTAATTGCACATCCGACTCATTTGACAAGCCACATTTCCGGTCTGGGACCTCTGTTCCAAAATAAGTCTCCATATGTCTCATCAAGAAAACCCCACAATCAACATAATTGTATGAGGTACGGCATGGCATCTGAATCGGTATGATTGGTTCAGCCTTTATTAGTTTCCATTCTTTATGCAAAACCGACTGCAAGTATCCTCCGAATGTGTCACGCTGCAAACAACCATTAACTCATTTTGATAACTCACATTTATTCCAAACCAAGCATATATAATAATTGTTATATTATAAGTAAATAGTAATGTGCGTGCTATCATGTCAATAACACACCGGCTCTAAAACACACCATCTCTTTATAAATTTAAAAACCACCAAGGAGTTATTTTGCATCAGTAATTTCGTTTTTATAGTAAACATATATGGTGAGTTTTAACTTTTATCAAATTAAAACAACCATATATGGGGCGTTTTTTAAAGCTTCTGCAAATTAACAATTAAATAAAAAAAATATCACATTTTGTGCGTTACCATTACCTGCAGCACAAAAACAGAAACAAATTTTATGTATGGATGCACGAATTTGAAGTGATTTTACTTGAAATAATCCTACACTCGTATCACCAACCTACTGCGCACATTACGATTGCCACTGCATTGCAGTTTATTTATTTGATTTAAAAACCACTTATGAATATTTTATCAATTAACTAAACATATACTTGTCACAACTCAATTTATTGACATATTTTCAGTTCTGCTTCATCTAAAATATCCAGCTTCTTATAAAATTATACTAACCATATATACGTCTCTTAATGTTTGTAACAGCTTTTAAGTTGGATTCTGAAATGTCATAATAGTCTTTGTCTTTTAGCGAACCATTAATATCCCTTAACTACTCTTCAAAGTTAATGTGTTCATACCTTGATCAATTTTCAACATATATGAAGCATTAACTAATTCTATTATGCTTTTGGTCATAAATTAAAACGCACTCATGTTGGATTAATCAAGAAATCAGATCAACAACCTGAAAAAATTATAATTTTATAATATAAAACACTACCTTTTGATTTTCAATGCTTGTTGGTGTCACTATTATTAGAGAAAGAAACATTGGTCAGCTATAGTGGATACATGCTAAATTTGAAATCCACCCAGGAGTTATTTTTGCATCAATAAAGTCGTTTTTATAATGAACCATATATAGTGAGTTTTAACTTTTACCAAATTAAAAACAGCCATATATGGTGCGTTTTTGAAAGCTTCTGCAAATTAACAAATAAAAAAAATCCACATTTGGTACAATTACCATTACCTGCAGCACAAAAATCCAGCTTGATCAATTCAACATATATGAAGCCTTAATTAATTCTATTATGTTTTTTGGTCATAAATTAAAACGCAATCATGTTGGATCAATCAAGAAATCAGATAAACAACCTGAAAAAATTATATTTTTTTAAGATAAAACGCTACCTTTTGATTTCGAATGCTTGTTGGTGTCACTGTTTTTAAATAACACTGTTCTCTGAGCTGTAGAATCTATCACTGATTTCTTCATCGCCATCTTGGAATTCGAACCAGAATATGAACCCTACAATTATGCCATCGATCTAATCTAACCACTTATTATACTCATCCAACGGACAAAATCCCTTCCTAGCCTTTTTAGGCTAAAAGTCATTTTTAGGATAACCGCTCTCATTGCTTATATATAAAAATATAAATCAAAAGTTATTAATCAATAATGTTTACCTCAATTATCTCACAAATGTCATCAATAGTGGACGGTGATCTGATGAAGGTGTATCAACCTTTCTTTTACATAAACTAAAGAAAAAATAAATGTTAGAGATAGATACTTATTTGTTATATATAATAATTAAAAAAATATATGATACCTCTTTTTGTATTTTCTGATATCATCAACATCACTATTGATAATTAGTCGGCTGGTATGAGCACCATAAGAGTTTTGAACATATGCATTTTCTGACATAAAATTAAAAAATATATATATTAGTTATTAGAATTAGTAACATCTTATGGTTTTATTTTAAAAATGTCAAGTTAAATATGATTTTACTTACCATTGAACCACTTAACTTTACCGAATTGCAGAATAACATCTTCCTGGGTGGAATTTTTAAGTAATGTACTTCTCCATTTGATGACATAAGAATCACAAAGCACACGTTATCTTCTATAAACTTCTCAAACCAAAAATACCATTTCCTCAAAACACTTCCTTGAATTCTAGTTCCCTGCATGATAAACAAAATAGCTATATAAATATGAAATAAATTTTATAAATAAATAAAGGTATAAATAACAGGTTATATTACATACCTCTTCATCAATTAGTATCATCTCGATAGAGTAATCCTGGTTCGGAACTTTAAGGTCAGGTAATCTCTAGAATTTGATTACTCTTACCTTTAACATAAAATCTTCGACTGCAAAATCAAGATTCCTGAGCATGGTTACTGATTTTTGTTCCAAACTAATTCAAAGAAAAAGAATTGCATCAGATACAAAAAAAGAATAGAAATAAATAAATAAAGAATGATTAGAATATTATGAATGGTTTAGCATACCTTAGATGTATGACTTTTGTTCACGTGATTAGTGAGTATAAAATGAATATGAATGAGTTTATATAGGTCATTTCATATAAGTTTATAATCTTGTAAGATTCTGTATTTTAACTAAAAATAGATTATTTAGTAAACTAAATATATAAATGTTTTATTTAAATTTTATTTTTGGTTAGTTTAAACAATTAAATGTACATCTATTTGCAAAGAAAAACATGTTTACTAATTTATAAACTTTACAAAATTATTAGATTTGAAAATGGAAAGTTTTTAATAACTTTCTAAAATAAAACATAACTGATATAATTAGTTTTAAATTGAAAGAAATCTTATATTTTTTTTAAAATAAGTCAAATTTATAATTGATATCTTAATAATAGGTTTCAATTTAAAACTTTAATGTAATGAATATTTTAAACTAATTGAAAGAAACAATGATAAAAAGAATATTTTAAACAAAAAGTATATGTGTATACAAAAATTATTGAACAACAATTAATTTAAAACTACTTAGTTTTAAATTGGAAATCTTTTATGTAATGGATATTTTAAAAAAATGTGATTATATTTTCATGGGTATCTTTTTCAAATTTGTATGGAAGAAACAGATTTAAAAACACTTATCAACCTAGAATGAAAAAAAAATTTAAAAATACATATAAATAACGTATTCTTACTGATTGGTGGAGATGTACGCAGCAAGATCATTTGAGATGGCATTGTTGTTCTTGTTTTGGCAGCTAATTCATCGTACCCTACAACATGTTTCTGCAGTGATTATAACGTCAAATACCTTTAATTTTGAATTTAAAATTATTAATATGAAATAAAATGTGTTTGATCTTACAAGCCTTAAAAAGTCCCTATGTTGTGATTCCTCAGAGTCAACTGCTCGATCTAAAATTCTTTTAGATGTCACACTGCAAAACAATTAGTCAACAAATTCTTTTCTTATAAATATATCATTGTTACTTATGCTAAAAATACAAAATAACATATCACCTATGGCCAATTATGAAACGGACAACAATGCCCTTTTCCTTCTCTAGTTGAATTAGCTTTTCACCTAATCAATATCAAAGATTCACACATTATTAGCAGTTATATAAATCGTGTTTCAAAAAAATCACTTTCAAATACAATGTTAACTGATCAACAGTCACCATGTTGAACTAATGATGTTTTAAGACAAGTATTTTGAGTAGAAGTAGCACCCAAAATGAGCAAAATTTGAGTGTGTTGAATTACTTTTTGTATTGAGTGCAAATATTTAAGGACAAAAGTACCCCTAGGCATCCATGTTGCGCCTTCTTCTGCTACTAAAAGCAGTGTTAATCCCAATAACCACAAATGGTTTTTTCCTTTTTGTGTACACAGAAACCGTCTTGTTTATTTGCAGATTGTTGATTTTAACTTTTTCGGGTAAACTTTGAACAACAGGAAGCTTCATCCGGAGCCTTGAAATTGAGTTTCCAAGTGATCTGATAATATTCCAGTGATCGATTAGAGTTCTTATATTTTATAAACAACATGCATATATGTTTGATTTTACACATTAAATAAGAAAACAAATAGAAGATCTTTGTAAAATTGGAATCAAAATCATCTAACTTTGCAATGGCAGCTCATAAGCATCTTAAAACATGAAAATCGGTAGCAATTTTTATGAGCAATAAATTGACTGGCAAAATTATATTACGTGAAAAGTGTAATGATATCAGATGATTCACCTGATTGCTTCATCAAATCTGTGAATTGCTCCCAATAAATCACTATCCTGAATATAAACATCAAGAACACACTGGATAAATGGATTATAACACCTGCTGTAGAACAAAATTGGAAAAAAAAATGTAGGTCGTGACCTTGTTTGTCAAGCAATCATCAGTTACAATTTTGATTTCTTGTTCTCGCCGACGCATGATCTATTCATATAGATCAAGCGGAGCCCACACCCTGCAGATAATCCATTAAACTGTAATAAATCAAGAACGAAAATTGATTTAGAGATGATATCGTACCTTTGCGTGGAAGAAATCGTTGTGGAACAATCTGTAGAAGATTAAATACCGCTGATCAACTTAAATTAAGATTGATAATTTGTTTATAGATCGAATAAGGAGATTCATGTGAGCGAGAGGAAGCAGATTGCAACAATTAGGTTTTCGAATGAGATGGTTTTCCTTGCAGAAGGAGATCGATTAGAGATTAGGGTTTTGGAATTTTGATTAGAGAATTAGTAGAACCCGCGTTTCATTAGAAAATCCGGGTATGGGTTTGTGTAAATGGGTTAATGGGTATTCGAAAAATGTAATGTTTTATTTTTTTCTTTGAATTAATGTAGGAGTGCCACGTGGCATTTTGGATGAGCCATGTTGTATTAGAGTTAGCTCTTTATTAGTATAGGTAGATGAAACTTGATTTGAAAAAAAAGAAAAGAAATTGATACAAAAGGACGTTTGGAAGAATATATGTATACACTTTCAACGGACATGAAAGATATAAAAAAAAAAAAAGCGTGCATCAAATGATGCTTGACGTGGATCGAAAAAACTGAAAAAAGTTATGTGGGTCTTCTATTGAGACGTTACGATGAAAAAATGGTGAATGTTGACATTTCAAACATTTCTTGTTAGACAAGGCATTACAATTGTAGATAACATTAAACCATGACTCCTATCATAATCTTAACCCAATACTCCTACAAGGCTACAATTGTGCTCCAAGCTTTAGCCGCAACTATGCTTCTTGAAGTCTTCATTATCGGCCCACCTAAATGGGTCAACCCACACCTACAAGGATGGGTCTGGAATTATCCAACCAATAGTTGAAAGGCATTCAAGAAGATGTGAAGGAGATTACTTTCTTATGATTTATACATAGGACAAAAATGAAAATTTTAAAATGAAAAAAATGGCTAAACTTTAATGAAATCATTGGGTTTTTTTTTTTAAATGGGATATTTTGAAAGGGCTTTAATGAGTTTTAGGTAAGAATTGAAGGTTTTTTGAAAAATCGGAGCTACCAGTGTACCAGATGGGATCCACCTAGGCATGCTTCATTTACGAAGCTTAGTTTCCGTCTTGAACATCACGTGAGCTTTTGACCAAAAAAATGCCTCATATTTTTTAAACAACCTTCGATTCTTACCCAAAAACCATTAAAGGCTCTCAAAAAATCCCATTTAAAATAAAAATTCGAAATCAATATATTCATTGTTGGGACCCTTCATTGTTTCATGTCTCATTGTAATCTTGGTTTTTTGTTAGAGAGTTGATAGATTTTTGTATAAAACACAAATTTCCCAGATCGGTGACTTTTTTTTAGTTTTACTTAGTACGTATAACTACTATATATTCCTTCTCCACATGCGCGCATTATATTTATACGTGATCGTTATTACTAATTAATTAATCTGTTCACACCACCAGGTAAATCGCTTAATCTCTCTCGGTACTGAATACAGCAAGAGGTAGGTAATGTTAATGTATCCCAAGCCCCCCTACAACTATATATATAAGTACCACATATATCCATGATACCATATTCATCATCTCCTTCACTCAATTTCAATTCTATCTCACACATAAACATGAAAATGTGTTTAAGGGTTTTGCTCCCGGTGTTGCTTCTTAGCTTTTTCTTCATCATCAATATGTTCTGCATCTTCTGTAGTGCCATTGATCAAGATCATGTGAGTCGGGTTCACTCACCGTTGCCAACACCACTTCCGGTAAGGAGGCAGGTTGTGTTCCAAGGTATGGTTTACTGCAAAGCTTGCAAGGATCGTGAGGTTGATAGTCTCCAGAATATTACTGACGCTTTACTTGAGGGTATACTCCTGATCACTCTGTATATATAATAATAATAATAATAATAATAATAATAATAATAATAATAATAATAATTATAATAATAATAATAATAATAATAATAATAATAATAATAATAATAATAATAATTGACTCGTTTACCTAAATAAACACCGAGTTTCCTTAGTTTTTTTAGTAAGATTGAGTTTCCCATTATACATTCCCTTCATATGTTTTTATATGTTTAGAAGTTTCTTACACATATGTAAGTTATGTTAGGTAAAACAACCTATACATGAATTAAACATGTGTATGTATGAGGTTGATTCCGTGAAAAACACCATTTTACCTAAAAACAATATGAACAAATCTTGGCTTTTTATTTGCTTAATAAATGTTAAGATTCAAAGGAATTCAAATTTAAGTAAACAAATCTTCCTCATCTTCCTTTAAACATTCATAATTTTTTCACAGAATAATATTCTTTTATAAAAATTGCACCATAAAAACGATCGTTTTTTTCTCTTTAATTTGAGTACCATATTGATATACTTTTTTTAAACTTAAAAAAATCTAGTACAAAAGAATTTAGTACAAACGTATATAGCACAAAATAATCTAATACAAAAAAATATAGTTTTTTTTAAGACGACCAAAGAATAAATATATAATACAGTATATGCATATCTGTTTGTTTTGAGAATACAATACATATATATCTAGTTGTTTTGAAATACAACACATGTATATTTAATTGTTTTGAAAATACAGTACATGTATAATTAATGCTTAAAATTACAGTAAATATGTGCATATCAAGCTGTTTTGAAAATACATTACATATATATCTAGTTTTTTAATAATACAGTATATGTATATTTAATTGTTTTGAAAATACAGTACATGTATATATAGTTTTTTTGTATTAAATTCGTTTGTACTATATCACTGTACTAGATTTTTTTAAGTTTAAAAAAGTATATCACAATGGTACTCAAATTAAAGAGAGAAAAACGCTTTTTATCATGGTACAATTTTCATAAAAAAATAATGTCGTATGAAAAAAGTTATTAATGTTTAAAGGAGGCGGGGGAAAGTTCAAAAAAGTCAATAAATGAGTTTTTACATGATACCCATTTCTTTTGCTTTTTTTACCTTGAGCAAATGGATGACCAAGATTTCTTCCTATTGTTTTTAGGCAAGATCTTCTTTTTATTTGATCCTTCCTCGTGTATGTACATATACAAAGAATTTTGTTCATTTTTTTCCGTAATGGAAAACGAATAAACATTACATCTATATCATTGTCCTACATTTAAAAATAAATAAAGATTGAAAAAATGAATTATTCGTTTTGTTTCGCGTGTTCGCGCAATATATATTTTGTGTTGTCTGCATATAATCCTCCCCTGTGTGCATATATACATTTTCAATTTATTGCATACGTAAAGAATTAAGGAGAGGTGATAAAAATCAAAGAAATGATTAATAGAATATATAGAAACAAACCGTTGTTATTCAGTTTTACCTATTTCGTTGAAACCATACTATACGTATTATGCGATTCTCAACATAATTTGGTTCTAAAATGAACGCTGGTATATACACATGTATGTATTTATGGTTGATTGAGTTGTTCCATGAGTCTTATTAACACGTTTGATTAATTATACTATTATGCCTATTAAGCCACTAGCACATGTCTGATTGTATAAAATGTGTAGGACATCGATATATACAAGATCATAAAAAATATTATTAAATCTCAAGAATTCCATATCACGATCCGGAATAACGACGTCTGTAATCACATTACAATTACAAGACTGATTACAAAAACTGTTCTCGTTTCTTGATTTGGTATAATATATATATATATATATAGTTAATTGGGCAATGAATAAAAAGTTTCCAAATGTAATATTTATAAAGTTTTGTAGAGACCCATGTCCACTCCATTGTACGCTATTGGAGCATACATCCACTTATCATCAGAACTCAGCAACTGCAAAATTTCACAACAAAAATAATCAAATTTAAGTCACAAGTATTTACAATCATTGAACTATATAATATAGTATTTAACTATTTATAATATCTGTTGATGTTATAAATTGATCGGTTATTCTTACGTTAATCTGAAGCTGTAAGAACTTCACATAATGAACTGCTTCTTCAAGCATTGTGCTGATGTCAACCTTTGTCCCATTTGGTACAAGTGTCTGAAGAGTTCTGAGTCTTTCATTTATTCTCTCTCTTCTTTTCTGTAAAAATAATCATAAAAACATATATTAGCTAATTAATATCCAATTTGTTGAAATGATGAACTAACTAATTAATTATTAATTATTCACATTTACAAATTAAAACTTACTCTTGCATAGATGCTTTGGGGATCAGTTGCAGCACCTCTACTGGCTCGTGTTTTCTCAATTATAATATCTGAATCATCTTCAGAACTGCAAGAACTTGAACTTTGTACATTTCTTCTTCGATTATTTTTGTTAGTATTTTTTTCAGTTTTATGACGAGTCATTAACTCGTCATCATCCTCATTACTATTAACAGAAGTTATCATCTTTTGCATCTTCTTTGGTGGTGAATTCTTGTTGTTTTTCTGTTAAAACAACATTAAATTAGAATTCTTATGATTATCTTTTGAGTAATTTCACAGATGATCCCTATGGTTAGCTACAACTTTACTATTTACTCTTATGGTTCTAGAACTTAACACTTTATAACACATTTGGTCAGTTATGATACATTTAGTCCTGAACCAAATGTGTTATGAATACTTGTCAGACATTTGAGGCCATAAGAATAACTTTTGATACGTAGAGATCAAAAGTGAAATTTTAGCAAACCACATGTACCATCAGGTAGTTTACTTTATTATGATATATGTTTATTGTGTGATACCATGAGATGAAATATGTTTAAGATTACTATCACATTCTCAATATACTTACATTTTGAACATTCGAAACCCGAGATTTCTTCTTATCGGTTTTCATGGTGTTGCCTTCTTCAAATGCAGTTGGAAGTTCAAGAACTTCATACTTTCTCTTGAGAGAAACTGAATTCTCCATTTTACCTTTCTCTAACACTTCATCTTGTTTCAAACAATGAATCTCCTCCATTACATCATCAGAAAAAACTTGAGCAAGAAACATGAAGTTGCTACTATCACCTTCCATAATATTGCTACTTTCTTGAGAAATATAATTACAAAAATTAGATCTAATATCATGATCAGAAGCATAAGCTAAAATCTGATCATCCAAAGTGCATGAACTAGAACTAATAGATTCATTGGCACTTGGCAAAAGAAGAGAAGTTTCAAGATTCAAACCATGATCATGTTTATTAAAGAACATTAATTGATCATGGTCTATGACATGATTAGAATCTTGATCACAAAAGAACATTGAGCCCAAATTCATCCATTCTTCATCAAAAACATTTCCATAAGACTCCATCTAAATTTCTGTTCCTTTTGATTTCTGGGAAAGCTTGTTACAGAAGGCTTTTGATATTTGTGCTATGGTGGATTGGTGGTGAAGGAAATGAGAAGCATATTTATACCCTTTTTTAAGGGTTGTGAAAGAATGTTATGAAAATTGACTTGATTAATTAATGCAAACAATTCTCGTGTTCTGTTACCTGACCAATTACAGCTCACATTTTTTTGCTTATTTAAATACATGGCCATCTCTATAATCATTTTCTCACATAACTTGATGTAAGTTTATGATTTTTTAAGATAATTTTTTTCATAAATATTATGAATTTTATCGACCAATAATTAAGAGCATTCACATTTGTGTTTTTACCTTTACTTTTATAATTCATTAACGAGCCGGAGGTCTCTTTGGAGCAGCCTCTTTATCTCTCTGGGATAAAGGTAAGGTCTGTCTCTGTCTCACCTCCCCAGACCCTACTACTGTAGTGGGATTTTCACTGGGTAGGTTGTTTGTTTGTTTTTATAATTCATTAAAAATTACTATATTTTCCCTCTCCTATTCAATTATATAATAATCTTTTTTACTTTTATCACTACCTTTCTTTCCTATAATATTTTTTATATCTTATCATTATTTTTTTCTTTCCAATTTAAACAAATAATAATTTTTTATTCAATTTCGTTACTTTTTTCTCTCTTCTAACGTGAATGCTCTAACAATTTAGAATATTAAATCGACATTTTTAAAACAATTGTCAAATACTTATTTTCCATCGGCACTAGTTAGAGATGAGTAGGTTAAAAATGCATTTATTATCAAGTACTTATTTTCACACGGACATATTAAGGTCCGTCTCTGTCTCACATCCCCCAGACCCTACTACTATAGTGGGATTTTCACTGGGTATGTGGTTGTTGTTGTACAATATCATTATCAAAAAAACATAATTCATTGTACTATAAATTAATTATCTATTTCAGATTAGGAAAAAAGCCATAAAATATAATCAACTTTAAATTTTGATTCAATGACTACTCATATTTTTTATTTGAATTAGATCATTATTTTAAGGAGGTTGTTTCAAACTTATACATTTTATATATACATCAAGATACAATTCCATGTGAAATTTTATTTTATTTTTAACGTAAAGATCATATAAATGTAACAAACTTTTATCTTAAATCTAATTAGGCTATTCAAGTTTTTATATTCACACTAGGTCATTATACTTTATATAAGTGTTCTAATTGTATATATTTTATCCACAATATCAGGTTATCATGCCATGTGAAATTTCATTTTTTCTAAACGATGATGTGGATTGAAGTCGATTATGAGGATTAAAAAATAGAAAAATATATAAATTATTCAAGAAAATATTTAACAATTTTTAATTTCAAATAAAACTGTATATTTTATTAAGGCTTTATTTATGTTAAAAAATAAAGAAAATATGTTTATTCATTTTTTAAATAAATTAGTTTTTTAGTTCACATGGTTAACTTTAATCCGCCATCATTTAAAAAAAAAGTAAATAAGAATGGAATTCCAAATAACATGGTAACCTAATGTTGTTGGTAAAATGTATAGGATTAAAACACTCACTTTATGTAGAAACACTAATAGTTATTGTTTCTTGCTATTTACAATGCTGCTTTATTTGTGTATGTTTTCTTGCAGTTGTGTGTATGATTCCGGAGATTGGGGGACATGGTGATATGTTTGACACACAAGCTGGACTTTCATCAGAAATTCCAAATGTATATGGGCGTGCTTCTGAATTTGTGGGCCTTCATCTTGGTGATCTACATCTTATACATATCATTAGTTTTTACCATTGTCAATCATTCTATAGTTGATGCATTAATATAATATGGTTATATGGAGTCATCATTTATATTATATGACAATACTTACACGATCTGAACTATCGATCCAAACATGAAATTCTTATTTCATGTTTAATGAAGTTGAAGCCTTTAAAACAATAAGCCCACTTAAAAAAAAGTAGAGTCCGTCATTGCTCAAATTAAAATTACACCACTTTAATAACTCAACAATATTTTTAGTATACCTATATATAGTTTCAGTAATAACAAGTATAAGCCTATATATAAATAGCAATATGTGGAAAAACCAATTATAATTATAATCTAATTATTACTTGAATACGAAATAATCATGCATTTGTTTAATGTGTTTCAAGCAAAAAGAATATCCTGTCTATATAGAAATAAAATGAAATCTTATAAGATATAAAGAAATAATAAAATATAACAATCATTCTGCAATGATTGGAGTAACTAATTCCGACCCTTAGTGATGGATCGGTAGTACTTCGGTACTTTGGAAATGGGGGGGAGAACTTTGGAAGTTTTTCTCAATAAATTCTTTTTATAATTACTACCATACGAAAATTCTTTTGGAGAAATGAAAAAGGTTTGTATTTATGTGTTATACTTATATTCAATTTTATATTCTCACACCTATTATACATCTCGTATTGGTTATACGAATGTGTTGGGTTTCACTTTTACCGACTATCCCCACGAAAATTGTCTAGCATTTCTAAGTGACTAATAAGCTATACGGTGTCGTATAGACTTATATGTCTTATATTTGGTATTTTTTTTGTAATATGATGAATTTTATTACCATCTTGGAAGCTATACGGGTCCTATTGGAAATATGCCTCGTATAGTTGGGTGAGGCGTATAATAGGTTTTTTAGGCAATATACCATGTATTGGCCTCGCGTAGACCAATATGAGCGATTTTTTTTTTGATTCAAACAATCGTTGATATCTTTCAGATAAACTGGAATTATATATGTTTAGATAACAAGAAAATTAAAATTATTATGTCACAAAACGATCACGCTTATATAGCAACATACATATAGACACACATACAAACACACACACATACACATACATACAGACAACACATATACATACACACATACGTACATGTGTATGTATTAATGTAGTATGTATATGTGTGTGTGATTCCATGTATATGTGTATGTGTGTATTTGTTTGTGTAAGTATGTATGTATGTATGTACTGTAGGTCTGCATGTATGTATATGTGTGTGTACGTGTGTATGTATGTGTGTTTGTTTGTATGTATGTATGTATGCATGTGTGTATGCAAGTATGTATGTATTATGTATGTATATTATGTGTGTGTATGTATGTTTGTATGTTTGTATGCATGTGTGCGTATGTATGTATGTGTGTGCGTATGAGTGTGTGTCTGTGTATGTATATGTGTGTGTGTATGTATCTATGAATGCATTTGTGTGTGCTTATGTATGTGTATTGTGTTTGTATGTATGTGTGTGTGTATGTGTTATGTGTGTGTCTAAGACTACATCTTAAGTAAAATGTCTCAGTTTATAGCTTCGGCTAAGCCATCACATAAGGTTAAGTCGATGGCATGGGTTTATCTTGTACATGTGACTTGTAGGCTGAAAGTCAATAACCATATTAAAAACTAACAGTGGTCAATGACCATTTTGATAAATTTCTCTTTTAATAATAAGTCTATGATAGAATTTCCATGCAAGCTTTTTTTCGGATTGCAACAAGTCTTTAGCCTCTAGTGTTTCACACAATGCATTTTGTAGTTAAACTATGTCGTTAGAAACCACATAATTACACGTGTATTAATTAAGTGTTGTCAGTATCAATATTATCAACATGCTTGCTTTGATTTGAAACTATATAATATACTTTAGAAAATGCAACAAATCCTCTCAACTTGCACGCTATTGCACGATCACGTAAAAGAAAATTTGAAGTTTATATTGATTTTAAGTTCAGTTAACCTATAGCAAGATGTCAACGTACTTTAAATATATGTGACGACAAGTGGCACATGAGGATTAGTTTATAGATTTTCTTTAGAGGTTTCTCCACCATACAAATGTGTTCTATATGTCAGTATAATCTAATTAAATTTAAAAGATCCATTGGGATTGCTTTAATAATCTACTTTATTACGTTTACATTTTTTTTGCTTGGTTGGATCTTACTTTTGTTCCATCTTTGTTGATCGATCGATATGCTCGTTCTTTCATATTTTGTTTTGTTCCTTGAATATATGTGGAAAATGTTAACCTGGATCAAGCCCTTAATCGATAACCACAAATATAAAAGACACGTGAATACTTAATAAACGTTCTTTATTTGCTTGACTAGGTTTTTCACAATAATAATAAACAAGTAGACTCAATCTCTATTTATAATAGAGAACAAACTTAGCGAACAAGAAAAAAAAAAAACACGTACGACTCTAAACAAACTTTGAGATAAATACTAAACATCTTTCCTTGTTTTATACTTTTAGTCCTTGAACTTGTGATCTCCTCCAATCCTCCCCTAGAGATCCATCCTTACCTCCCTAACCGGCTTGTATCATCCAAACGATCCTAAATTGGTAGTGCATGAACTTTCACATTTATGTCAATGTGTATTATCCTTTGGAGGTCAAGCATCTTGGAGTGAAGGTGTCTGAGTCCACGTGCAATCTCAAGGCACATGTGTAGACGCTGAGTCCATGTAAAAGTTTCTCTCCTATCAATGCTTTTCAAATAGTTGTCAAGCTTCTCTCAGAAACATGCTCATAGACAAGTATCTTTTCAGCACTTTCATCACAAAAGCCAAGAAGAGAAACTATGTTGGGATGTTTATAAGCACGCATTTCAAGTTCTTCGAAGAATCCTTTTTTTTCTTTCTCTGCCTAGTCTATTAGATGCGTTTAATGACTACAGTGATGCGCTTTTTTGATAGTTCAATATTATTCTCCCCTTTTGTTGCTATCGAACTATTGTAGCCAAAGTGATCAACTGCAGCTTTGTAGACTATACCACTTGTGTCTAATCCAATGCGGTACATTTCAGCAAAGTTCTCAGTAGCCAACACCATACCACTGAGTCAAAACCTTGATAGTACTGTGGTTCCCTCCTGCAACATAATTGAATCAATATTTTAAATTTTGAGTCACAATTGATTTTAGAAAATGTGCATCATATAAAGATTAATATAGTACTTTTCTCAAACCATTGACTTACTTGAAATTTTAATGCATTTTGAAGTTCTTTAATGACGACTTTGATCGTTGGACGCTTGGATTGAGTTTCTGCTAAACATTGATATGCGATTTTTGAAAATATGTTGAACGAATCTTGATTGGGTCCTCTGTTTAAAGTAAAACTGTGATCATCATCTTCTTCTATAATTTTAGGATCAATCAATTCCTTTACTGTTCCCTCGTTGAATCGTCGCCCCAACTCATTTTCGTTTGTGTAAATTGAATCATACGCCACCCTCCCAAAAAGAACCTCAAATAAGACTACTCCAAAGGAATAAATATCTGATTCCCTTTTATACTTACCTGTAGTCTCATATTCTGGGTCCATATATAGCATTGCCCCTGCAATATTTTTTGAATAGATAGTACTAGGTTGGTAATTTGTAGGACGGAATTTAGAGAGCCCAAAATCGGCAAGCTTTGCATTTAAACTTTCATCTAATAATTTGTTATCACTTTTTATATCTCGATGTATTATCCTTGGTTTTCCCTCCATGTCGGTGTGAAGATAATTAATTCCATTGGCAATATCAAGGCAAATTTGTATTCATTGCGCCCAAGTAAGACTAGGCGTGGTTTTATCACCGCTTACTAGATAATCACCAAGGCTTCCTTTAAAAGCATACTCAAAAACAAGAATCATTTCATCAGCTTCTCTATAAAAGCCCAAAAGAGAGACTATATTTGGATGGTTACAACTAGTCAGCAATTCAATTTCCGTTAAAAACCCTTGTTTACCATGCTCATCTCCTCCATTAATAATCCTTTTTATAGCTACGGTTTTGCTTATCTTTGGCAGTTCATCTTTATTATTTCCTTCCATTGATGACAAACTTTGGATATTTAAAAAGTCAAGTTTTGCTTTGTATACATGAGCAAACCCACCATGTCACACCCCGGCCAGAGGCGGAATTAACGCCGGGGCGCGACCGTGGGGATGCGTGTGTACAGACTGTTCATAAGCTCATGATCTACTATTAAAGTTTCATAGATTAACATCAATATTAAATGTTATTACAAAATACAGCTTTCAAGTATATTGTTCACATAATACAAATCCCAAAATGCCATGTTAAATTTAGCTAAGCAT
>WOUH02000045.1:8523837-8537123 GCA_009936405.2 Stevia rebaudiana
ACAATGGTCAAGGGGCAAAGTAGGAATTTCCAGTATGGTTAGCAATTTTCGAGTAAGCAGTCAAAGAGAGATCAAAAGGAGCTTTACAGTTCGGTTATTGTTGTTGAAGGCGCGCGTTGCAGTTGCAATATATGTGTCCTCAAGCTGCAGTCCTGCACCTGGTTTTTAAACAACGGAGATTATTTAATTATTAAAAAATAAATCTTGTATAAAGTTTGCATTAACAAAAAATAATAATAAATGAGTATTGATTGTTACCTCCATGCGTGTCAGTATCGACAACAGATCTTTGCACTGATCGATCATAGATTGTTCAATTGAGATTGTGCTTGCAAGTTCAGATGCCAATGTGTTCACATGCTCCACCTGTAAAAAAATTGTTTTTAAATACATATATAGTGTGACTGAATTTTATTTTATGAAATGATGCATTACAATTGAATGGAAAACTTAAATACAAAAATCTGCAATAGAGTGAGAGAAATACGTTGTGGAGGTTATAACATTTTAGTATTTTACGTATATAACTACAAGAACTGTATATCCTATGATTTAATATATAAATAGGATATATGTTTACTGGATCATTGTTAATATGACACATGTCAATTGTGAGTGTGTATAAAGGGGACATGGTTGAATTGTAATCTTTTGTTAACAAAATTTAATGTGGTAGTTAACAATTAAGAAATCCGAAGTTTCAAAACTGACGAGTGAGAAAAGGCGATTAAAAGAGTTTAAACAAACCTTTGTAAGTAAAGAGCGTATAAAGGATGCCATTGCTTGCATCACATCAGCCGCCGAACAGATGGCATCTTTTAAACACTGAACATCTGCCTGTAAGAGTTGAAAACTTTATCAATAACTTTTATAAGATTATGAACCCAATTATTGAAGTTTGATGGTTTTTATTAAAGTAGCAAAATACCTTTGAACCATTAACAAGTGGAACACGAAGGGTGCTAGACTCGAGAGATACAATACTCCCAGATAAAGAGACAATGTGATCCCTCTCAACTTGGTCCCAAACTTTCAAATACGGTATCTGCATTTTCCAATATATATATATATATAATAACCAAAGGTAAGTAGGTAACCACTAATAATGTAATGATTAATGAATTGTAATACAATCACACGTCTCCATGTGATCAGAATACTTTTTTTTAAAGACCAGGTATGCACCATAAAAAAATGAGCTCACATCTCTAACATATTCTCGTTATATATATCTATATATAATAAAATTAAAATAAAAAAAGGCGTACGAAAACATTTTCAGTGTAAAATGGGAAGAAATAGGATATAAAAAAGACAACCAAAATAATCTTAAAATCTGATAATGAAGTGATAGTGTGAATTGACAATCTTGCCTGATATTTTAGGACAGTGTACAGCTTCAAGTTCTGCCTCAGTTGTTGTATCTCCAATTGTTTGGATATGACAGACTGTCGCATTTTTGAAGTAGTCACCCATGAATTATATAGACTTTTCTGAAACAGAATGTAACATTAGACAAATAATGTATAAAAAATTAATTAAACAAAACACTTGGAGGCAAATAAATAAAAAAAGGTTTCGCTGGCTACACATGAAAGCACTATGAATAAAGAAATACATAGCAAATTGTATTTCTGTCAACACAACAGAGTACAGCCGAAATGAGAACAATTCTACCTGATTAAATTAATACATACATTTTTATACATATATGTATTATGTGAATATCTAGAGAAAGAGTGATCCAGATTTGGTTAAAATTCAACAAGAACCATCATTCACCTCAACCTCATTACTGCTGCAACCTACTAACACAATTGTCAACCTAAAAGTCATTCTTACAAAATCAGTCTAATGAAATAAATAAAAGAAAATCTAGTTAGATTTCTGACATTTTATAATAACTTATAAAGACCACAACCAGTGCAGAGAGTGAGGGCTTACGATTGACTGCAAAACTAATTAGATCAGTCACCAGCTCACAAGGAGTAAAGAGGTCCACTCAAATATACAATTAAAAAGCATGATTTTTAGTTTAATCATAATTTAATTCAAAAGATGAACTGTAAAACAAAGACAAAAGCAACCCATTTAAGTACCCTTACTATTTGCTTACAAGAACCAAAATGTATGGTTTAACCCACCTTTAAATTGAAAACACACAACAAAAGCGTAAAATAAGAAACACACACACAACCTAGGTGACAGTGCGCTATTTAGTTGGGATACAACAATCCACAGCTAAGTTTACAGTATTCGAACCAATTAGATATAAATTTATTTTAATTAATATGGTAAGTCATTATGAAGCCACCCTTTCATAAGTGTACAGCTAGAAGACAAGATTATCATAATTATTCATGCCTCCAATGAAATAACCAAATTAAAAGTATAGATATCGCACTGTTTATCTATCGATAGAATAAAAACATCACTTGCACAATTCAATCCACCCAGATGACACATGACAGATTCATGTACTGTATCAAACTTTAAAGCAGATAAGCAGACAATCAGGAATTACTCCTACTACTACAACTACAATGCAAAATTCAGAACTCGATAAATAATAAAAGCAAAGAGTTAAATGTTATTGCAAACAGTACCCTACATGTAAACTTTTCCTCTAGTTCTATAAGTATCTTGGTACTAGAATGCATTATGCAATTACCTACATATTTGCTGTTCCATCAGTAGATCATCAAATCACTGCCTATGTGAAAACTACTAACTGAAAAAATGCAATTGACAAATAAACCGACAGCAAATGTTATAAAATACAAAACTATAGCAATAGCATAGACGCATAGTAATCTTCTGATACAAAATATGTGTGCTTTGTAACTCATAAAGATATCAAGCTAACAACAGTGAAAGCAAGCAACCAAACAAACGAGTGGCATTCATTATGCATACAAAACTAAAGATATTACGTATGCATTACCTGAGCAGCTGCTCTCTGAACCAACATGGAAGCCTCTGCTCTCGCATTTGCAAACCGCCATTGTAAATGTTTGTTGTGCAGCAACCTCAGTACATGTGCATCAGTAATGGCATTATCCCCTGCCTTTCGTCTTCTGGATTCAGCAGCAAAGCTGAGAATCGAATGCGTGTTGCCCAAATTACCATCAGCCACAATTGCACCGCGTGTTCGTGTAGGACTCGATATACCCCTTGATGGAGATGGTGAGGATGCCCGCAGCACACTCTTGTTTGGAGAAGCAGGTCTTACAGCTCCTCTAACCGGAGATGGAGACAAACCTCGTGGTGATTGTGCTGGACCATCTTTCAGATAGCTGCTTCTTGTAAATAGTTTATTGTTTCTTGGCAATGGAGGTGAAACAGGCTCGGGTTGTACTCTTCTGAGACGGTTAACAGATTCTTGCATGAATCTAGCTGGCACCACAATTGCACGAGCCGTTGCACCTCGGATGTTTCCAAGAGTGCTGCCAGAGGAAACACTCTCAGCATCAGATATAGCGCGATCAGAATGATCAGAATCATCATAAAGCTTATCAATACGATTTTTAATATCTGGAGTTTCAGGTTTATTAGTTTTCACATTGGAATCACTGATCACTGATTTCTGTAATGCCCTCACAGCAGTCGCGGTTCCAGTTCCAGATCCACTCAATTTCATGTTTTCGTTTGTAAAATCTACACTCCTCGTCATGAAATTCCCCTGCCGTGATCTCGCCGGCCACCGTTTCTGATCAATCGGAGTTGGATTTCCTGACTTCCTAACCGGCGTCACAGGCCTCCTCTCCGGTGTACCTGGTCTCGATCCATTACTAGAACCAGTAGACGGCGGTTTCGATGAATTCAGATTCCCTGACTTCCAAACAGGCGTCACAGGCCTCCTGTCCGGTGTACCAGGTCTCGATCCATTACTAGAACCAGTAGGCGGCGGCTTCGATGCTTTACTTACCGGAATCGCAAACGACGGCCCTTGAAACGAGACAGACAAATTCCTCGCCGGCATCGCCGTTAGCATCTTCGCAGTTTGCGACATCTCACCTGCCCGCGGAGTTCCCGGACGACGACGTTCTGTTGACTGAGCTCTCTTATTACTCACCGTCGAAGCCGGCGTCATCAGATTTGTCGACGAAACCAACGGCGATGGAAACCGCCTCCTCGGTGTACACATCGAATTCGAAGACGACGTCGTTGTGGAAGAAGAAAACGAGCCTGAAGAAGATGTCGACGTCATTGTAGTTGCGATGGAAGAAGAAGAAGCAGTAGAAGACAAGTATCGTGAATTAACATCTCTAGATTTCGTCCGACGTGGCAGAACACCATTGTTATCAGCCTCAGAAGGTACCAGCGGCGCACGCTTCGCTTTCGCCGGAGAAGGAGCTCGTGATGATACGTTAGCCACCATTGTATCGCATCCTCTGACCAAAATTCACACTTTTAAACCCTAATTCAGATCAAATCGAATTTCAAATTTCTGATTAGGATATCAGAGAGAAAATTGCGGAATGAGATTAAAATGATTAATTTAAGCATAACTGACTGAAGAATTGATGGTAGGTGATCGGAGATATGGCCGTTACGTTTCGCCGGCGAGAAGATTGCGGGGAGAAGAGGGGGAGTGGGTTTAGGGGTGATTTGCTAGGCATAACTGTTCTTGTGACTTCCGAACACGTGTGTATGTTAAGCGCGTGATTTCAATATATAATTTGTTTTTATTCTTTCATAGACCATACTCTCAATAAAAAAATAGTTTTAGGGAAATGATTTTTATGTTTAAAACTTGTTGAAATTATGTTTGGTCAAAATATTTAAGTCATATTGAACGAAATAGTTTAAAAATATCTCTTCGTCCGGCTTCACCGTCACAAACATATCAGGCTTCCAACCAACGAATGTTGAAATTATAGTAATATGGTACTTGCCTGCCCAAATGAGAAGAAAAACTTAGTGGAATATGTAAAACTCATGCCTATCAGATTTGAACCGGAGCCTATACGATCTTCGAGCTCTAACACTCACCTATATGTCATTGACCTATAAGCGTATTGAAAAAAGAATTTTATTATAGAGGGTACATTTAAATGGTTATGTGTCCATCCTGAGTTTTATAATTAAAACATAAATAACTAAAGTTTTAAATATGATATGGAACATTAAATGTTTGAAACATGTTTCAACAAGGAACTAAGCATTTTTCTAACATTTCTTTAACGTATTTGTTTTATATCATTTTTTAGCAAATAATTATTGTACAATACAAATGATTTTTATTTGAAAATATATTTTGTAAGTAGGAGCAATGTTATAAAAGTCCGCCTACAAGGTCTTGGAATCACCGAGTACTCGCTATAAGGAGATGATTCGAGGCGATTTTATGTTATTTCGAGGAGATCAAAGGATTCCGTCAAAGTTAGCACTCCGAGAAGGTCCAAGGTATGTGGTATAGTTGTGTATAGATCCTTTTGATATATTATGATTATATATGAAAATAGTTTGATGCAAATATTAATTTGAGGATGTATTTTGTTAAATATTAGTAAAGCTATTATACTTGACATATCTATATATAATCTCTACAAAAAAAGTCCTTTTTAATTACTGTCTTTGAGTACTCAAACTCTCTAGTCTAGACATGGGAGTGTCTATCGAGCTCTGAACCTTAAGTAGAAGTATGAGAAAACTGTTAGGCTAGAAAATCAGATGCAATTAAGTATATTATTTATTACGTTTGGTCATTTCACCAATCAAATTTAACAGGACTTAAATAAAAATGGCATATGGACTAGCTGAAGTTTTGTCATATGTATACAGAGAGAAAGGGATTTAGTCTGTCCTTTAACTATGTTATAAGGTGTAAAACATATAACTTAGAAAATTCTAAGAGACCCAAATGATTTTATAAAAAAGACATTTTGTTGTAAAATACAGATATTTTTCATATGTAAAAACGTATAAACACTTATCAGTTACATATGAGAACCTTTTTTTTCTTGCAGATTCAAAGAAAAGATTCAGTGCTTTTTAGTTTCTTTTTTCTTAACATAAAGTAACGAAAATAGGTATAAAACATACCCTATTTTAAAAAATAATAATAATAATTTTTGTATGGGTTTTTTAGGTTTTCTTACTGAACTTGGATTTTCATTTTATCCTAACTGTATCTATGTATATAGTAAATTAAATATTTTATATATGTGTATATTAATTGCGTAATTTATAGTTTAGGTGGGGACAAAAACACTAATTAGTCAACTAACTTAACCAATATTCAACTAATATCGTGATATCACCCATTTTCCTTTGAGTTATAGCAACTCCGAATTTAAATAATCAGTTATGTCTTGATCCTAAGTTACAATAATCTATTTTTATGGTTATGGGCTAGCTACCCAAACAAACTAACTAACCAATTACATCTCCCAACAAAATCTATCAATAAATATTGTACATAATTAATAAAGTTTGTGCTACGAAATCTATTATCGTTTTAGTAAAGTGTTTGAGAACATTTTGAGTACTTCAGTACACCTATTAGATTGTTGACTCATCCGAACCTAATAATCCATTTTACTTCCAGCCAAGTTTTTAAACCGGAAGAGAAAATGTGTACACACCGTTATTTGTTTATAAATGAAGTTTTAATGCTCAACTAACGCATTGTTATACTGTTTAAATAATGCATTTTAAACCTTATGTAGCTATGATATAACACTTTTTTAGAATTCATTTTTATATATAATCATGACTCGTAGCTATATATTACAAAAACTTATAGCATATCATGGTATATGACTTGTGACAACTGTTTACGGCGACTCACAAAAGTTCCCAAATTTATTCACTAATTGAAATCTTTTATATGTTAACATGCTACTTATATAAGAATTAAGATGTGATAATGTAATTTGAAATCTTTTATCATATTTGTGTCAACAAGGTATATAAGTTTTGAGGTATGATTAAGAACTATTTGTAAATCCTTGATATATATATAAAAAGATTAAATAAGACAGTTTTGGTTTTGGTTGTAGATGGAGAAAACCAAAAAGCAAAAGACATGAGAAACACATATCACGGGGCTATGTGGATTTGGACCACACAAGAGGTGGGTTCATTCCCTCTCTGGCACGTAATTTCGAAAGTGCTTTCCATGTTATCTTCGGTTTGATGATCAATCATCGGTACTAAACATGAAAAGTAGTCCGGTCAAATGAGTCGGTGAACTTATGAGAAGTAGGATAAAATAAGATCGGCTAATTTTTTAAAAGATAAATCAAACAGAAAAAATAACACTCGTTTGAAACAAAAGCAACGTATTAAAGGGTGGAGGGACATCAGCAGGTACTGTCTGCAGGTATAGCGACTGCACCGCTGCCACCCTAGCAGGTATGCTCCACGGGTACAAACCACGGGTACTGGTCATCGAAACGGATAGATTTTTTCAAGGATGATGAGTTTTAGGTTGAGACGATGAGTTTTTTAATTTTTCTCATGATGAGTATAGGGTGGATCATGTCTTTGTTGGCATGCAATTTTTTTAATCCAAGTATTTTCTTCTTTGTAAATGAATCATGGTTCCGACGTCCAATAAAAATGCATATTTTCTTCTTACCCATAATTTTAACATTAGTCTCTTATAAAAGCTCTCTTGGACTCATTGTTAATTTATTTAGGCTATATATAATTAAATTATAAAGAGTCGGGGGTCTCTCACGGAGCAGCCTCTCTAACCCATTGGGTTTAGGGATAAGGTGTGTCTTCATCCCACCCTCTCCAGACCCTACGATTTAGTAGGATTTTACTGGGTATGTTTGTTTGTTTGTATAATTAAATTATAAAGACAAATGGCAGACATCACCTTATCATTGTCCTACCTAGTTGCCTCTTGTTTTTCTTTTTCTTTTCTTTAAAGATCCACAAACTGAGGTTCATGAACAAGGACGGGGAAGAGGGAACTATGAGTGAGTCTAATAGAGCTTTTAGAAGAGACTAATGTTTTTTGCTCTTTCATAACAGCGAAGGCGATAAATAAGTTAGTCATCTAAATCTTTAACCTATATAGTATAGAGGTTGTGCCATGAATAAGTTGCTAACGATGAACAAGTTTATCAGGTCAGTATGTTATAGACTCGTGAATCACATTGGTTTGTAAATAGAAATTATATAATTTTATAGCGACCATAGGGCATTTGTGTCAATGATAGCAGGGGCGCAGCTATGCTCGGGCCTGGGGTCGCCCGGGCGACCGCTGATTTTTTCGCGCGTAGTGTAATTTTCACGATTTCGACCGAATTTTTTTATATATATATAGGCCGGCAACCCACGAAATCCCTTAAATTTCTACATATATGATCTTGGCAACCCATGACATTTAACTCAAGCTTTGCCACTGAATGATAGCCTCATGGATTGGATTCTCACTTGTATCAAATATGTTAAGTTGAGCTATATTAAAAAAAAATAAGTACAAAATCTTGTTGTAAGATGATCCATACTACATATAATGCAATATACATAAATAGAGCCAAAAAAGGGAAAAAACTGGTGGAATATTTATAGAAAACGCATAAAATAATTCACAGTACTAAGATAAATGAGTTATAAGTATCACACGGTATATCTGAACATTGGCACCTTGGGTGTATATGAACAACGGCATTTTGTGTAGCCCACGTAATAGCTTAAACTTAAACACTCTTATATTCAAATGAATGACTTTAATAGATCTAATCAAACATTATATGATATGATACGAATCAAGTTTGTCAAATATTTAGTAATCTTTATTAATGTTAAGGTAAAACGGTTGTTACATAAAATTAATTAGTTATGACTCTCTTCAAATCTTAAAATAAATAGGTCGAAAAAATCCTAACCTAAAGTCATTCAATCGGTTCCATCTATCTTAAAGATGAATAGTTTATTTCCCCTAATACCTAAACGACCCCTCCTAAAAAAAGTGGCATGATTTTCCCTTACTAAAGGTATAGAAAAGTACCATTTTCATGAAATAAAGGAAAGTGTTGATGAAAGTGAAATACTTGATTGGCAGAAGGGCCATATGCTCATATATGAAGGAAAGCAAGAAAATAATCATAACTTAGAGAGTACTCAAAATAAAGTAATTAAAATGCATATGTTTACAAATCAATGACCATCCATAACCCACTTTTGATTGTGATGTTAGGCTAACACTCATGACCTATGTATCCTATCTTCTTGTAAGTGGTTATATAAAATCTTTTTTACTCAACTAAGGTTTGTTGCATTTGATTGTTTTGAGAATGTGGATGCAACATCAAGAGTTCAACTCCGTGATCAAAGTTGATTCATTGGTGCTATAATTGAAGGTAATGGACTAATGGTTGTTACTTGTTAGAACCTATAAATTATAGTAAGTAGATCCTTTGAGCTGTCCAAAATCAAATGGGCTTTAATTTGATTTTGATGTGTGTAAGACAACCCAACAACACGAATCACGATTACACCACAATGAGTATTAAATGGGCCAAGTTGCCTATTTGACAATTTTGACGTCTGACGATGCCTACTGAATTAAATTTTTCTTCATACGCTTCATCCTCATAAAAAGTGTTAAAATAAATTCAATTACTTTCATCTTGCATCTTGATCCACAATTAAACACCGGTACATATCAAACTTTTCTTTGATCTTATTAGCCATAGATAGCATTGATTCGCATCCAAAGTTACAATGTTCATATTTTTCTTTAATCCTTTGGCTAAATATCTAACTATATATATTGAGTAAAGCAAATTCAAAAAGCTTTTATTTTGAACAGAAACTTATAATATACGAAAACAGACATGAAAAGTTGAAAACAAGATCTGATATGTTTTTCATTCATAAACTTCATTTCTTTGAAGCTCATATTATTGCCATTGCTTGAAGCTCATACGATGAAAAAATAGACATTGATGCATATGCTGAGGTTTAATAATTAATGCAAAAAGTGGGTCAAACTGTTATAGCTAGTAAATGAATATCTATCTCCCTCATGAAACAAGCATATATAGTTACTTCATCCTAGGTGCAACCCAAAAAATAGTTACATACACTTTAAACAAACCATTAACAAAATCACCCAACATTGCATGTTAGAGAAATATGTCATGAGAACCAAAATGACATGAAAACCAACCAAAAGCTAACCTACAAGATCCAAAATGAGAGAAAACCGCAAACGATTAAAGGTTAGTTAACTTCCACACACTTTAAACAAAACAAGCAAGCTTAAAACTGTCTAAAATTAAGGCTTAAACGCCCCGGTCTAATCATGCTTTCTTGTAACAGAGCCAGAGGAGCTGAATTCGGTAAGACTGTCTTCACCCCATGAAAAAGAAGTCTAGACTTGCCACAAATATCAAAACATCACCTGATTCCAATACAACCTCACGTAACTTGTCTTCATCTCTAGTATAACCGTATAAGAACTCTGCGGAGTCACCAATGGAGATTGAAACCACGGGCAATCCTCTTCTAATACTATTTGGGCTCTCATCGCGATCCCACATTCAAACGAAAACACACAAACGGTTAACTAACACTTTCAAACCAGGGTTTGTAAAAATCGTTAGGCGCTAGTAGGATGTTGGGGTACTGACTAGCGATTAATCAAAATTAACATAAATTAATCAAAATCGGATTAAATTTTAATATGTAATTTTTCAAACTTTTACACATTTTTAACTAATTTTGACCAACTTTGACTGATTTCAACCAATTTTGGTCGTTTTTACTGATTTTGACTGCCTACGGATTTTAGCCTCCAATAAGGTTAAATCGCAATGGTGGATTACTTATTAGCTACTAATCACCAATTGACCGACGTTTAATCATGATTTTTACAAACTACAACACTGTTTCAAACCATGTTTCTACAAACGAGTCAATTAAGTTATGTTTTATATGTAACGGGTCAACGAACCTGATGAAGACCAAGTCGACCGGTGGATGTGTAGAAATTGACCAAACAAACATCGGGGCACATTAAAGGGATTTCAGTGTCTGATTTCAGAAGGGTTTGAGCATCTTGGATCAAAGATTGAACCAACGAAACAAATTCTTGCGGAACTGGTGGTGGTTTAGAACCATCGTTACAGTAAAGTTTTCTATACTTTGTGTCTGGATCCCAATTTCGACCAAAACACATCCGTTGTAAACGAAGTTTAGATCCATCTCGGTAACCAGGCTGGCAAAACCTGCCAGGACCCACACCCAATTTATGACATATATTCACGATTTCAACCTTTAGAGATTAGATCAGAGTTAATAAAGTTTAACTGATTTAAGTTATAAACTGGTTTCTAACAAGCATTGTACATACAATGCAGACTGCAGAGTAACATTATTAAGCTGGCATTGGTGGTTTAATCAAACAATAATGTCACATGAACTACAATTTAAACATAGCTTGACCCTAATTTAGACCTTTTTAACAACAATTAACAGCCAAGTAATCTGACAATTTAACAAATCCAAGATTCAAAGGAACAAATAATACAACCAAGTACATGTCAAATTAGTTTAATAAAAAAAACATCAGAAACAGAATATGTAAAAGTTGTTCAAAATGAAAAACATTAAGTTAGGATATATTAATTCAGCAGAGGAAGTGCATTATTATACAAGTTCATTCTTTTGAATCAAAGAACCACTTGCAACACAAATTTGATAAACAAACTAACTATATAAAATTATGACATGTGAAGAAACAAACATTTATTTTGAGTAGGAAAATTTTAAATACTAGGCTAAAAACGTTTAAAATTTAAGTTTGATATGATTGATACTAAGCAATGTACATTTTTACCCCAAATCAGTAAATACAATCGTAAGAGGGTTCAACTTAGAAATGCATAACTAATAGTGCAATCAAAGCCTTATAATTGTTAGGTTAATCATACCAAAAACCAGCATGTATCCACTGAGATTTCAAGTACTTCATTTAGAAATTAATAAACAAAGAAAAAAACTCACCACATTGAAGAATTTCTCCAGTTATACAAAAGGTGCAAAACAACATGGTTAGCAGAAAACAAATACCTGATCCCGGAGGCTGATGTAATTCCTCATTAGCACCACTCCAGATCCAAGTATTTCAAAAGGAGGTGAAGGTTTCTTCACCGATTCAACTGCGATCCCTTAACACACTGGATTTATGCTCCTCGGGAAGATCAAACTAAATGGTTTCGTTTGACGCACATCATCAGCAGCAGCAACAGCAGCAGCAGGAACGTTGTGATACAGCTTACATTTTCCGATCAAAAGACGTTGGGATACATCCTGCACGAAAGTTGAATTTAAGGTTGTAATAAGTACGTGAAACGGCAATGGTGACCGATTGATGTAACAGTATTAGGGCAAAAAGATGCATGATTTCGAAAAGAGAATGAGAAGAAGACGATCAGGAGTTGTTATTTAGAATATTGCTCACCCGGTGATGGAAAGATAACTGAGAGTAACAAAATGCCATTTTGTCCGGTTCGATGACCGTCTCCGACTTGGGGAGAAAGGAATGGCATCGGTTTATAGATTTAAAATTGGGTTCGGGCCTTGGGCCCAATCTCAAACCCATAATACATCAATTATTTCCTTTTAAATTGTTCGTATCTCGGTGCACATATAATGTGTATAAATATATACATGTAGTTTTCGAGTGACAAAAGTAATTTTAATATTATTTTACTTCATTTTGTAGCGTTGGGTGGTAGACGGTTAATCAGATATTATGAGCATGAGCTCATTAAAAGTAGTATCTATATTCCTATCAGGTAAAGTTGTCTATATATTACCATGCTCATACCCTTCTTTAGCTTGCTAATGGTGCCTACTGAAATTGTTAGTAACTTGGGCCATAGCTTGTGAATTTTAACATTTTCATTTAAATGTAATTAAGTCAAAGGAGGTTGAGGTGGCATAGCTACTGTCTATGTACGACCAAAAAAATTAGAAGTTGTAATTCACTTTGGGTTTCATGCACTTTAATCTTTAGAAAATCAAAATTAGATATCTATTCATTTGTATCTGGGCATATTTTTACATTGCTATATTCTTGTCATCTTGTGGTCCACTTCTAGTGGGCCGACAAACAAGTAAAATTAGTTTTTATTGTTTAAGGTCACTAGGTGTCCTCCTAATCTTCCCCACTTCTCTTCACTGCCACATCAGCGTCACATCATCTTTTTTCACTTTTCCCCACTTTTCCCCATTTTGTTGGGTTTTAACAAGTTTATCAAAGTCATTTTAACCTCTTAAAATGTATAAACGCAGCGGATAATTAGTAGTTT
>WOUH02000045.1:8547419-8561075 GCA_009936405.2 Stevia rebaudiana
GATCGCAGGAGCAACCCTCCTGCGGTGAGACTAACGGTTTTTCTTGTGTCTTAGCAGGTCCTTTAGCTAGAAAAGGCCATACAGAAGCCCGGAATTTACTTCAGATCGTCTCTTTATTCGTTACTGCAACATCCCCCATTCATGGCTCGATAATCTCCCACATTTTCACGAATAAGGGTGCGTTCATGGCCTTTTAGCCTCTGGCTCTCACACACCTCGTTCGACGTATTCATTGCCCACACCATTTTCTAGATATAGTATCACTGATAAAAATTTGTGCATGTTAGTCTATCAATGAAAGTTCTATGTTTACAGTTTTAGTCTTTTATATCAACTTTATTTTTAAAATTTTATCTAAAAGATATTGGTTGGGTTATAAATGTAAGAAAAATAATTCCCTTTCCAAAAATTATATCTGTTTAAAAAAGTTTTCAAAGATCATTTAATGATATATTTATCGACCAACGACCATACTTTTAAAACCTTCCTCATCACGTCTCTAAAGTCAATAATTAATTACTTAAATGTATGATTAAATATTAGTATATTATACCACTGCATATTTTCTCAAAGTCAGGGGGTTTAAATCTTGGTTAAAGATACATTGTTGAGGCTAAGTCAAGAAGTTTCATTCAGGTAGTTTCTTATGAGGTGCGCTTAGAGGAGGTTTTATAGATTGAAGCCTCGCTAAGTCCTGACGTGATTGACCCATAGCCAATCAAAACAACATGTGGATTTTTTTACTTGTTTCATTTTATGAGGTTTTATGCTATAAAATCTGTTAATTTTATAGTTTTTATGTTTGTTAAGCTTTGAGTACAAATTAATTTTTTAAACTGTTAATGGTTTTAAAGGTGAAAGAGCACAAGTCTTTACAACCCTTGGATTTTTCACCATAAACTAATAAGTTCATATCATCTTACTTTAACCCTAAAGTAACCAAAGGTAATTTACTCTAACAAGACGTTACCAACGAAGACGCAATCAACAGTGGTGGAATCAAACAATTGGAGAAAGAACCAAAGACTTCTATTCTCCGAGAAACCAGAGAATCAGAGTGCCGAAAACAAAGAGAGGGGTTAGAGGTGGTTGTGTCGATCAAGATTCCGATGAGAAAAAGACCGAAGAGGGCTCTAGAGTTTAGAGGGGGTAGTCGAGCATCATTCACACTACCAAATTGCATGGCTTTGTTTATTTGGATTCTTCAACAAATTTTACCTGTGTATTCAAACTGAAAATTTTACCCGGGCATCTTGCGCTACTTTTGTCGAGCTACCAGAGGTATCTCAAAAGGCAAAGTGAAGGCGTCCTCCACCCAAACTTGTAGGACTTTGAATGTGTTAAGTCTTATATTGATATTCTTTCGAGGTGTTAGTAACTTAGTAGTTGTGGTCATGGCTTAGATAACTTGTTAATAAAGTGTAGAAACTATTAAGTGCACTAAAGACTAAACTTGAAGGTGAAAATATTAAAAAGAAACTTCAAAAGGACTAAGACGTGAAACAATGAAAGTTTGAATAACCTATATATAACGAACAACCCCCATTTTAATTTGTAACAAGTTCAAGAACTAGTTTGTTTTTCACAATTTCTCTCGAGTCTCGACCGTTATGCACTGATCGGAACGATATTCATCACCGGAGTTTTCTTCCGATACTACTTCACATTAAACCCAAATTGACAACTTATTTGACCAATTTCTTCACTCACATGCGCCCGCTGATGAATTCTTCTACAATAAGGTTTCTTGAAGAGGAAGAAGTTATATACCTATAGGCTTTCGTCTGTGTGTGTGTGTTTTTCCCTTTTCGTAATCGTCTACTATGAAATTGAACCTTTGATTTACTAGCTCATACAATTGAGGATTTTATGTTTACAGGATGAAACAATGCATTTAGGGCTAAACAGGGATATTAAAGGGGAGATTAGTTCAACACTTCATCCTCCTATCAGAACAGATAATGGCGTTGGTATATCACTATTATTCAACTATTGTTTAATTTTCGTTTAATATTGGAAGGATTACCAATTTATGATTTGAAATTATCACAAATTCGACCCAAATATAAGCACGTTTTGGGTGTCGGGTCTACCTTCGTTTATTAAACAGATGGTTTTAGGGTTGATATGTTTAACTTGCTTAATTAAATGGGTTGTGTTCGGGTTGACCGGTTTGATTAGTCGGGTCGACTCATTTAGTTAATCAAATCGTCTCACCAACCCACTTACTACCCGTTTAACCCATTATTACAACCTGACAACTCGTTTAACATGTTACAACTTGATTACAACCCATTTACAACATGTTTGACTCGTTTTGAATATTGTGATAAACGGGCCATGTTTCGTTTACATGATTTTTGTTTCATATTGCAGCTTTCTCTCAAGGAATCAGTCATAATCCAGCCCAATTACTTCAACAGTGGCAATCTTCCAAACATGAAGAAATCAAGTCACATACACAAGATCAACAATCATCAACATTACAAGTCAATCAATGTGGGCCCTCTTCTGATAGTCAACATCTACCAAATCACACTTTCTTTCATATAAATCATGACCCAATTGCACCCAACAGATCCCATGATCAACAATATGTTCATATGTCCCAATCTATGAATATGCAGAATACTGATAATAATCCTGCTCAAAACATAACACGAAACCTAGATTATGAATATCAGTTGCAAAGAAGGAATAATCAGCAAGATGTGACAACAGGAATGAGTTTGCCAGCTGGCATTCAGGTGGAATTTGGCATGTTGCTACCTGCAATACAATCACAACTTGATAAAGACAGAGCTATGCAACTTCAGGTTTTATATAATCAATTAATGGTATACTTTAGAGTTTTGAGGTGACACTTATTTCGCAACATTTATCTGCCATTTTTTGTTTTTGTTTTTCATTTTTTTTTTAAATTTTCAGTAACCTCAGTGTTTAAAAAGTTGTAAATAATCACAACAGTTTGCTTCACTTATATGCACTTTAACAAGTTCTGAATTTGTGAACAATTCAATTTGGCATTTAACGATAAGCAGAGTTAATCAAATACTTTTAAATAATGCGAAACAATTTGTGTTTTTGGTTATTCTTAGATGTTATGGTTTGTTCTCACTTCTCAGGCTCCAAAATTGCAAATAATGCAAGATTTAATTCATCCAATCAGAATGCACGCGGGCGGTCCCACTTGTTTCACAACAAACTCACCAAATTCAAAGACTCCCTCCAAAAAGTCAACTGTTGACCAGAAAAAACCTTTGTAAGTACCACCTGTTTGTTCACTAAGGTAGTTTGACTTTTGTAGTTTTCAACTATCATGACTTTATTCATACCTTTTTCGTTTATGTAATTTAGTTTTGTTTTTTGTTGGTATTATATCAGTAAGAAGCAAAAGGTGTTTGGATCATTTTCAGATCATTATATTGAGCAACTTAATGATGTAATTGATATCACTGGGGTGGATCTATGGGTATGTTTTCTTTCTTTATTAATTATTATTACGAAAAACAATATAATTACAATAATAATCTAAAACTTTGAATAAACAATTTAGATCTTGGATGACTGTTGAGTGTTGAGTGTTTGACCCAATTGAACCGTTCCATTATCACTATTTTATTATTGAACTGTTTAAGTTAAAACACAACCCAAATGACCTGTTTGTGAGCAAAATGGAAAAATCTAAAGGAAAAACATTGAATTAATTCAATATCTGTCATTGTGATGATGTAGGAAGAGGAAAAACAACTATTTTCTGGATCTAAGAAAAACACTCGAGTTTCAGAAGCTTCTAGAAAGATTGTTCAAGAAGAAGAAAAAAAGTTGTTTTTGCAGAAAATTCCACTCCAAAAGAAAGTGGCTGAAATCAGTTAAGACTTTAATATCTGTTAATTATATTATGATTCCATAATGTATTTATGCACATACCAACTCAACAGAATGCAGCTTACAGTTTAAATGTTATTATAAATTATTTTATAGTGGCAAAATGTGGTGTAAATAACAAAAGCAATAATGTGGACAGATGCTTATCACTGGTGAGTAACAAGTTACCTTTACCTAATAATTAATCAATTAAAAAAATAATGTTTTTCTTTAATTAATTCAGAAATAATAATTTTCTTTATACAACTTACATTCAGTGTGTAGAGGCAAGAATGCATGGATTGGTCAACAACCTCATTAGACTTTCAAAACAGGTAATTCTTTTGTTTTTCATATCTTCTATTAATTTAAAGATTTAAACTTATTACTTTTAAAAAAAAAATTTATTTCAGAGGGTTAATATCGAGAAGCAAAGACACCGAACTGTAATCACATCAGACATTTTGCAACAAATCATGTCATTAAATCAAAAAGCTAGCGAAGAACGTGAGGAAAAGCAGGCTGATGCAGATAAACTCCAAACAACTGATGAGGCAAGTGTTGCATTGTTTGTTTAAGTTATAAACTTATAATATACTCTGACTTTTCACCCTTTGACTTTGACTATTCAAAAACTCAAAGGGTCTTTTGGTATTTTTTTTCTAATTTATCGGAAACGTTAACGGAAGTTAGCCTTGATACCTAAACTAGTTACAAAT
The DNA here is from genome assembly GCA_009936405.2 of Stevia rebaudiana. NCBI lineage: Eukaryota > Viridiplantae > Streptophyta > Magnoliopsida > Asterales > Asteraceae > Stevia > Stevia rebaudiana. The sequence goes on from WOUH02000045.1 coordinate 8,552,006, forward strand.
ATGAAATCATAAAACCAAAACCTGTTACTTTCCTCAAACCACAGGGACCATATGGGTAATTATTAATTAACTATTTAGTAAAATTTTAAAAGAAAATTATATATGTGAAGGTAAACAAAGAGAAAATTCATAAGATACGGATCGCAGCTGCAAATGTTGCTGTACGAGAGGCTGTAGGAGGAGTTGACGTGATGGCAAAATGGAAATTAATGGCTGAACAGGCACGCCAGAAACGTGAAGGCGGGCGTGATGCAGCATCTGCTTTTGGGCCAAGTGTAGATGTTGGGCTTGGGCCCAAGCCCACGTCAACTTCCGAGAAAAAGTCTAACAAAGTTAATCCAAATATAGAGAGGAATTCTAGTTCTGTTATTCCAACTCCTGGTTAGTATCCTGTATTTATGATTTTGTTATTTTTTATTAGATTTAGTCATACAGACAACATATTTGATTATTGGGCTTTTAGATTCTTACAAGGAGATCTTAACAGGCCCAATAAGGAAAACTATAAGGAATCAAGATTTGGGCCTGAGTGGTGACCGCGTATCACTACCGCGTACTATTACAGTGCAGGATGTAATCTCTGTTCTAGAGAGAGATTCAGATGTCAAAATCCACGCTAACGTATCATCTCTATGAACTTGTGGATTCATATTATCACCAAGAAATTTCTAATAAGAAGTCTAAATTCGCGGTTAGTCTTTGCATTTTTTGCATAAATAGTTGAGCATTTATAAACAATCTTGGGTTGAAACTGTGATTAAATGTTTAAACTTGTTTCAGTATTCTGCTTATGTATATATTTTGTCTATTGATCATATGAATGTGGGGGGGGATCCATTAAAAACACAATTTTGACTTAAAACATAAAAATAAAATAAATATAGTACGAAAAAACAAAATATAATACCAAAAAGAAAAAAAAAACACAAATACAAATTTGTACTTGATTTTTATTTATTTATTACTATATATTGTTTTTTGTATTGTATCTTTATTTTTTTGTATTGTATTTTGTTTTTTTTTGTACTGAATTATTGTTTTTATGTTTTTAGGCAGAATTTTGTTATTATTTGATCATGTTTCTTTATATTTTTTCTTTTTTTAATTATAATATGCATGTTTATTTTATTGATCTTAGTATGAGTTGTTTATGGACATACGTTTGTATAATACAGGCAGGTTAGATCAGTATCACATGGATGTGCTGATATTCGCACGGAAGTTGGTTTGTTGTGATGTTTTTTTGTAAAGAAAAGAAGACAAAGACGACACTGAATTAGAAAAGTTGGTGGAATTGAAAGTAAAAACATTGAACATGATATTTCAGGTTAATTTTATCTACTTTTTTTTTATTCAAGTATTTGTTTTAGTTTTGGTTATAATATTAATAATGGATGAGTTCCACATCTGACTTCAGATAGGTTGCAGACTTGCAGGTGAAAAAAGATCAAGGTTTTATGAATGAGTTTTGCATTTGATTACAAATTTACAACAAAATATTCAATTGTGCATGTAATATGTACGCTTAAATTGTAAAAACATGATTCTTATTCATTCATTTAACTTTTAAATTTTTGCATCACTATTTTAAGTTATAACATAACAAACGGTAAATAGTTCTATTTTACTTCTTAAATCCGTATCAAAACAAATTAGCAACAGCTAAACTCCTATGTATTTGTTGTTTTAACCAATACTGAAAATTATCTAAATTTGAACTGTTAATAATATTATAAACACAATGAAACCAGATGCCCTTTTTACTATTATTTAGAACAACACAAGGATAACAAGTGATATATTAGTTAATAATAATATTATAAACACACTGTTTCAACAACACTTTAACACAACCACACTTTAAATGCCACAAACATTGGTGGTATCATTTCTTCAGATGAGGAAAACAAGTGTACACGTCAGCTTTTGGATGTTTTGCTTCAGCATGTTCCCTGCATTTCACCTCTGAAGTTGTGCAAATGAAAGTTTGCATACACACCTTGCACTGAAATAAATCAGATCCATAAGTCCAAATATCATTTTAAGGTGTAAATCATAGGTGAACAAATAATTGTGTAAAAGAAAACTTATATCTTTAACATATTTACAACATGATAAGAGTTGCTTCTTATCTAGCCAAACAGACTGCAAAACTAATACAAACATTTGGCCATAATATGAACTAATGATTGAATTTCAAAACACACTTGAAAAAGTTAAATTCTTTTAAGACCTGAAAATTTGCTTTTGCATTAGCATTTCACTTAAAAATCAAATCATCAACTCATAATACAGTTTAATCACTAGCAGGTAATCAAGTAAAACTATTAAGCAAATAGCAGCAAGTAAATTGACCACAAAATCCGTAACAAATTTCAACTTCTAAAAGAGGTAAATTCAATTTCCACGAGCAAAATGTACAAAGATCTTAGCTAAACAGTTGAAACACAACAGGATAAATCATGCGTTTCTTAAAAAAGTCTAAACAAAACGAGTCATCATAAATCCAATCAGCAAATTTAAAATGATTTAGCAAGTGAGTAGTTAATTTACGGTCATAAAATAAACAATACGATCCAACAGATCAAAAGAGAACCTGGATGTTCATGGCTTTCTTGTTGGCTTCAAGCTGACTTCCTGCAGATCGATAAACAGAAAATGAGTTTATTACAAGATCAAAAACATGTTCAGAGCAAGATGGTAATATGCAATAAATCAGGATGTAATACGTTTCATCAATCGGAAGAAAAAAGAGGGTGGGGGAAATCGGGGCAAGTAAAAAGTACGTACCTTTGCCAGCGGCTTTGGCTTTTTCCAGATTCTTCTCACGAGCCATCTTCGACTTCTGAGCATTTCCTCCACCCATGGCTTCCTGCACTTTCACCCAAATAGAAACCCTAATTCTACAATTTGGTGCACCTTTCTCTCTTGGTGGTATTTATACTCAATTATTTTAACGGCTTTTGTTTTTTCACTTATTAAAAAATACCTGAGCATCCAACGTTAAAATTAAACTTAGCTAAACCCATCACATTAACTATTTTCTTCTGAACGTCTTTTTTTCCCTAACGTTTATCACTCACTTCGTGATATGTATCCATGACGACACTAGATGCACATCATATGTTTAGTACTCATTCTTTCAAACAATATTCAGTCTAAGGATACATTTATTTTCAAACACTCATTGTTTAATAAAAATAAAAATATTATATATATGTACATATGTGTTATTTATATCGGTGTGTGTGAGAGAAAGACCTAGCATTCACGTCTTGTTCCATTCTTATTTCACCTGAAATTCCGGATGAACTTTCGAACATCAACGACCGGACAACTCCTTCATTCCCCTTTCATTGTTCGTTGTCGTTCTGTTTTCCATGTCGGAATATGGATCTCGAGTTGCAAAGTAGTCTAATTCTGTGATTGTATGAAATAAACAAACTTGAACCGGAGCATCTATTATAGTCTGATAATAAACTAGTTCTTGTAACTGCCGATTATTTATATAATTATTCTATGATTGAAGGTTATCTGCGTGTCACCCTGTCAAATGTTTATAATTAGAAGCAAGTTAAAACTTTAAAGTGCTTTATAGATATATTGTATTATTGTATATCAACTAAATAAGCACATAACTGGACCAAGACAATTTTTTATAACTTTGTGCACAAGTCAAATGGATGGCAAGTTTTTTCCATGGATCAAAGTTGTTCAGTTGTATCGATTTGAAACCAATCTAGTTGAACCGTGCACCATGTAGTTCTTTAGACGCATAATCGGTGGAACCAATATACTACACTACAACTTCAAGCAAAAGTTTATGCTGATCAATATATGCTACTAACTCTTATTTATTGGTTGCACGTGAATTTGTTAGTCTCTTATTGATGAAGACAGCCAAAGGTAGAGACATAGAGCCCCAAACAACGGGTTAAAGTAAGTAAATTCATCATTTAAAAATCCAGAAAGTATTAATAAACGGATTACTTAGATGATTATTTAGTTGTCCTACCGGGACATTTTTAATAGTAAAATGATGTACTTCTCATTTCTCAAACAAATGCGATTTTGTTCTAAAATTACTTACAAAAAATGATTATTCATTTCGAGAAAATAAGGTTCGAATACGTGTCGCAATCACCAACAAGCCGAAGTTAATTACAACCCATCTGAACTTTAGCTATGAAAAGATCAAATAATCAAGATGTAATTTAATTATTTGAATGATCGATTTGGTATGAACAACAAAAAGTAATAAACAAAATTGCACTAACAAGGAGCTAATCGTATAGAGCAATTCAGGAAACAAACCTAGAACAACATCAATAGTTTTTCTTATATTATAGAATGTGACATTAGTACATTACGTTCTATTTTTTATTCATAAGAATGCACTCACCTTTTGTTTCTTTGTTTAATATTATATCCGAGACCATCTTTTTGTTGTTCAACACGTTATTATTTGCGAACTTCAAAGGAGCCATAATATAGTAGCAGAGAATCAGAGATGATTGTTTGTATCGATTGTGTATATGACTATGACAATCGTACCAAAAATTCTTCAAATATTGAAACAAAATAACCATTGGCTGCTGTGACAAAACATTAATCACTGTTGACCAAGTCAAACTTAATCCGACTCGTCATGGCAAACTAAAAACATAAAAATATAAAATGATTAATTTCGATTGTATTCATAGGCGGGCGGAACACGAATCACGAAATAAAATCACAAAGTCTTTTAGGCCCCACAAAAAATAAAAATTGCAAAATTTACAATTTGGTAAAGCATAATCCCATTCTAAAAAGCCGAATGTGCTTTGCCTTCATCTCTGACAACCAAATCTTCCATCTTCTTTCTCACGTTTCAGTTTTCATCGTTCATATAAATCCCAAAAACCTCTCGTTTGATTTTTACTTTTCTTGTTCGATCAATGGAGACGCTGCAGCAGATGTTCATGACGGTTATCGTAGCTTTTGCGTTCATGATCCTAATTGCAAAGATAGCTTCTGCTGCTACCAATGGCGGTGCAGATCATCCTCAAAGTAGGATCGTTCGTGATCTCAGTAACGTATTGGATGAAGAATTGAAGTTTAGCAACATGAAGAGGAAGAGTAGTGAAGGAAAAAGCACGAAGAAAGTTCGATTTGCTGTTGATCATGATGAATTTGTTGTCAACAAGACTGTCGCTGAGGCATCAGAAACGAAATCAATCGTTATGGAGAAGAATCGTTGCGAAATTGAAGAAATTGTAGCTGATGAAACCATTGATTGTGATGTTAATAGCGCAAAAGACGAATTGGAGAGCAGTTGTGCTGATGACGGTCAAACAAAACAGGGCAAAACTGTGGTGGTTGAAGAAACGACGGTTTATGAAGAGAATGCAGCTACATGTAAAGATAATCAGATGTGTATGAAGTTACTATGTGATGATGGAATTGATGAAGCTGTGAAGGAGAAAGAAGGTTTGATTTCAGAGGAAGATGATTCATCTGATGATGATTGGGAAGGTGTTGAAAGGAGTGATTTGGAGAAATTGTTCGCCATTGCTGCAGATTATGGTAAATTGGATGATAATTTACAGAGTTTAGAAGATGATATTCAGATGCAATTGTATGCACTTCATAAGGTTGCAACTGAAGGCCCGTGTCATGAAGCTCAACCAATGGCTTTAAAGGTTTCTGCTAGAGCTAAATGGTATTACTGAACTTAATGTAGTTCATATTTTGATTTTGATTTAAGTTTCTTAAAATAGATGAACTGATGAGTAGAATTGTACAAGGAATTCATGGCAGAAACTTGGGAATATGAATCCAGATGTAGCAATGGAGAAGTATATTGCTCTTCTTTCTGAGTTGATTCCTGAATGGTCTCAAGGAATTTGTTCTGTTGTAAGTGTTTATGTTCTAAATGTTAAATTTGCATATGTGTTTTTGGAAAGATTGGTAAATGAGAAATAGTATTTTGGCATTTGATCATGTTTTGAATTGGTAGAATTACGAGGAAGTTACATTTGAGTTTCGTATAAAGTCAAATCATGTTTATGATCTGATTGCTATGACTTTTAATACAAGAAATGTAATTGGATGGCTAGTTAATGCATTGTCAAATTATTTCATCTAGAACTTTTGAATAAAACCAACATGTTTATATTAGATATACATGAAGATGCAAAACAATTGGAACCTTTTAACCATGTTTAATATGCTGTAATAAACTTGTTTCAAGAGTTTAAAGTCCAATCGAAAGGAATGTGAAGAAACTTGCAGTTGGCAGAAGAAATCTTTGTAAAACAGGATAATGGCATACATAATAAAGTTGATATAATCAACTTGGTCAAATTTCTATTAACGGTTATACAAAAATGGTTCTTTTAAGGTAACTAAATTCTAAAAATTGTGATTTATGGTAATCTGACCTAATTACCTGAATTACATTAAAAAAATATGGTTTAGAACTTGCAAATTTGTTTAAATATAAACTTTTTGCAAATGTGACCGGAGATCTTGTTTTCTTTGACTAGTTGATACTTAATAGTATGAAACTATGAAATTGATCAAAGAAACTGAGAACACAGTTTGACTTTGACTTGGTTTGACTTTTTCAGGATAAACATTGATTGACTGTAATTTCCCACTTACTGGAGTCAATCTTCTGGATTCAGATTGCCCAAAAGCAAAGCTAGTTATGCTGCTAAATTTTACAAGTCTTTTGCTGCAACAAATAGAGGCTGATTTATAAAACTGGCGGTATTATTTTACATTATTTTATCATGGTTTCTTCAACTGTATGATTATGGTTTGATTATATATTAACAGGGAAGTGAATTATTGATTATCTGTATATATCGTTTGCGTTAACATAAGGGGTCTGCATTAAGCCACCATAAATTGATTTAAATCACAATGTTTCTTGATAATTTTTTTTTGAAATATTAAACTGCTTACTTCTTACTAGTACAAATAGGTAATAAAATAGGATTACATAATTAATAGAAAAAAAAACATGCTTATTTTGGGTCATTCTTTCATTTGTTACTTATCTTCTTTGTCATGAGGACCTCCTCCTACAGAACCATTTCCTCCACCATCAGTACCAATGCTGCTACCATCACCGCCACCAAAACCGCCACCTGATCCTCCAAAACCACCATAACCTGAACCTGGATCCGTTCTTGAACCGAACCCACTTCCACCGCCAGCAAAACCACCTCTTGAACCATAACCACCACCAAACGGATTACCTCCGTTTTTATATCCACCCCAGTTGCCAGACCCTGATGCAAAACCACCACCTCCGCCTGCATTGCCGCCATTAGCATAACCGGAACCAAATCCACCACCACCCCTACCAACACCAATTCCACCACCCTGACTTGATCCTCTACCACCAACACCACCTCCACCCATATTACCGCCAGCATAACCACCGTTTCCACCCATGTTACCACCACCAAAACCACCGTTTCCACCCATATTACCACCAGCAAAACCACCTCCTCCGCCCATATTACCACCGGTAGAACCATCAACTCCACCCATATTACCACCACCTCCGGTCATACTACCACCAGCATAACCACCACCTCCGGTCATACTACCACCAGCAAAACCACCACCTCCTCCCATATTACCACTAGCAAAATCACCACCGCCGCCGCCAGGAGAACCAAATCCACCTCTACCTCCACCTCTTCCTCTACTTCTTGACCCGTAACCCCTCCCACCTCCATTACCCGACCCAACCGCTACACCGGACCCACCCACACCACCATTTCCGGGTCCACCATAAGCAGCCACCGTGGCATTATTATCTTCATGCTTTACATCCTGAGTTTTGTTACTCAACAAGCTCCCCAATCTTGCTGCTTCAACCACTACATGGAACCAAACAGTAATCAAGAAATACAAACAGCAGAAAACAACATTCTTTCTTCCCATTATCACCTCAAAATGATACAACAAATGTAGAAACGTTGTACGCGACTAAAACCTTAATTATTGCTAATTAACTATCTCATATACTTGATAATGACAATGACCAAAATCGTTGATTGAGATTAAATATATCTCGCATGAAGGAATACAATTTGTGTAGTTTCATTGCGCTGATCGTCTATATGTACAGGTTTGTATTTTGTAGGAGAAAAGACTAGATACATTGTTGGTGCAGTACAATTAGCATGATTTGGACTATGGTTAGTTTGGTAGTGAGAACAATTTGCATGATACTTAAGAGTTGCATGCTGTTGTGATTAGGATCTGTATTTGTTTAACTACCCTAATATGTTAGATGGTTATTGGCTACCCTGATCGAACCCAACTAAAACTTTAGGGGTCTACTTATGGTTCTCCTTAATGGGGACAAATCAAGAGTGGTTGGAACCTATTTAGATAAGTTAAGCCTGATTTAAGAAAATTAGGTTTAGTTTTAGAGACAACACAAGTAGCGTGAATAGTGCAAGTGTTGATTTGTTTTTCTTTTTAGGTTACTTTGAGAACCACATTTAAGAAAACTCACTGGTCTGTGAGTACCCTGCTAACCAATTAGATTGTGAAAACACAATTTACGCCTGACTCTGTAAACATAAGTGTACTTGTTGCAATCTGTCACAAGCTTAATTCACGTTTTAGCTGTAGTTATTATTTTTGTATGTTTATAGAATTTTAAGTAAATCCCAAGTTTTTAGATTGTAGTAAAAGCTTGTAAACGTTTTCAACTTATAGCATCTTCTCAACGAATTTAATGTTGAGATAGTTCATAAATCTTTTGTGATAAGATATAGAAAGGTAAGCAAGTGTGTTACTCATAGAATCGATTGGCTGAATTGTTGCCAATTCTCATTTACTATAAACATATATATGGTACAAAGTTACATATGTCAACCATATGTTATGCATGATTATCAATATTTGTATAAACTTATAACTAATGACTATCTAGTCTAATATACGTAGGGATGAACATTTGGTACCGGTACTATACCTGAGTACCGGTACCGTACCTGTACCGGTACCGAACGAGTACCGACCGATGATATCGGGTACGGGTACCGGTACTTGGTTT
>WOUH02000045.1:8561175-8581373 GCA_009936405.2 Stevia rebaudiana
CACCAAAAAAAATTCGGATCATTTGCACTAGTGGGATGTACGAAACCCAAGGATTTGTTGAAAGAAATCGTCAGCGGAACCGTCGGAAGGATTGCTGTTTGCCGTAATTTCCAACGAGTGTTAGCAATTTTAGATTGGGGGCCCCACCCCAACGGCTCCTTCCTCCCCATCACGCCGTTACCGAGACCACGCCAAACCCCACCACGCCCCCTCTCACGTACGCCGGTATGTTTTGGTGTTCGGGGCGTGGTTGGCTCTCTCACGCCGCCCCACGCCCCACTACGCATTGTCTTAACAATTTTGCATATCTTATCTAACTACTAAGTGTTAGTAATTGCTTTTAAGTTTCATCATGTATCAAAAAAATCAGACAAGTATATATATCTATGTTTCACAACAGTGGTGTGGGTATATAATTTGGTAAATGAGTATATATTATCAGGTCAGATAAACAAGTACATTACCAAATCTCATACCAATGAAAAAGATTAAATAAAATAATGTTGCTATATATTAACCAAATGATGTTTCAAGAACTCACGATGTAATAATATTAAATGAAATGAAATAAGATGTTATACTAGTAACAGTAATTTGTGTAATGAAGTTACTATAAATATAATGTTTAGATATCTTAATTGAACCCATACATAATATTTAACAAATGGATATATACACTTTGAAACTAGTATGTTAACTCGATCCGTGTGTTGTAGAGGTTTTAGGCATGGGTTTGCAGACGTAAAGATAAACATCTGAGTTTACAGCAACATAGCTTTGAAACCAAATAGTCTCTCTTTTATTATTTTTTTCACGCGGCTAGGCTAGATTTAACGTAGTTTTTAAAAACATCAAGTAACCGGTGTTCACAAAATCAAAATATCAAACACATTTTTATACAACTTTAATATAATTAGTTGTTTTATTAGATTAAGTAATATGTTGGCACATATGGTTTGATCCATTTAACCCTTTGAGCACAAAAGAAATCATCTCAACACATGAGCATAAGTGCAAAACAAGCGATTTTTAGTTATGCAAACACTTTTCATAATAGAAGTGAGCATAAGGTAGCAAGAAAAAAATGGGTGTGACGCATGAAACACGATCGACTAACTTTTTACAAAGATCCTTACATGACCATCATTTTTATAATAATAAAACTTAGTCGTCAACAACGCTGGGACCTTTGATTTTGTTGAAAGTCGTGGTCACTCGCCTGCTATTTGTTTTAGGCGCCAACGACTGTAATATCTTCATTACAGGCGTCTACACGGCCTGTTTTTGTACACATGTGGACGGTGGTGTCGACCACGCCTAGGGCTGTCGACGCCTAAAAAGATAGGTTAATTTGTGGAATTTTGAAAGTTAATGTTCATTAAAAAGAAAAACAAGTAAAAAAAACTGTTCACTTCTGGGATTTTCCGTATTTTCTTACCTTACTGACATCATTTTCCGTACTTTTTTTTTGAACGGCTTGTTAGTGGTTAGTTGTTACTATCACTAGGTTAGTAACTAAACGTTTACGCCCGGTATTAAACCTAGGACCTCTTGAGAAGCAAAACTTCCACCTCTCCACTTGAACCGTTGAGACAAGGGATCATTGGTTCCGTACTTCTTAATCGTCACAATATATTGTCATGTGTTTATTCGAGATATTCTGCAAAAGATATTTGTTAAAATCCGTCCTTGTCACATCTAGAACATATATATGGAGAAATTTTCCCCATTTGAGAGTCCTTAATAGTTAATAATGCATGGCTTTCTTCCAAGACGCACTCAATGACTTGATCAAATCCTTGCTTGTCTGCTTCTACAAAGGAAATTGAATAGGTCTATGTCTTACCCTTAGAATTTTTTTTTCTATTAACCACGCATGAAGGAAATGCATATATATGCTTAATTTTCGTGTAAGTTATATGTTATAATTAAACAGCCATAGACACCTCACTTCAAATACAAAACAGAAAATCTTAATCAAGAAAGATGAAGCCAAGCAATGTTGTCCTTATCGCATTGATGGCGGTATTTTGTTACCGTTACGTTGCGGCAGACTTGAAAGACCAAAAGAAAACGTATATCGTTCATATGGACAAGTCCGCCATGCCATCACCGTTTTCTGACCATGTGCACTGGTATCATACTACAATGAGATCGGTATCGAAAACCTCCGATATGTTGTATGCCTACAACAAGGTTATGCATGGTTTCTCCACGAGGCTCACGGTCGAAGAAGCAGAGCTACTTAAACAACAACACGGGACCATGTATGTTCAAGAAGAGTCGGTATATGAGCTTCATACGACGCGAACGCCTGAGTTTCTTGGACTAGAAAGAAGTGACATCATCTTACCTGAATCCACCTCAGGAAGTGATGTCATTGTTGGAGTAATTGACTCCGGTGTGTGGCCTGGAAGTAAGAGTCTAGATGATACCGGGTTTGGCCCGATCCCTAGTAAATGGAAAGGTACGTGTGAGACCGGTCCAGGCTTCAACAAATCCAGTTGCAACCGAAAACTAATCGGTGCGAGGTATTTTTTGAAGGCTTATGAAGCGTGGATGAACGGAACATTTAACGAGAGTGTGGAATCACGGTCTCCGGTTGACGATGTTGGACATGGAACACATTGTGCGACGACCGCAGTTGGTTCAGCTGTCACCAACGCGAGTCTCTACGGTTACGCGAACGGAACCGCACGTGGGATGGCTCCTCATGCAAGACTAGCTGTTTATAAAGTATGTTGGCTCCGAAATTGTTTAGCCGGCGACATAATAGCTGCATTCGAAATGGCAGTAACCGATGGTGTCGATATATTATCAGTGTCAATGTCGCTTCGAAACCCGAACACGAATTTTTTTATGGATCCATTTTCTTACGGGTCATTTGCGGCAGTATCCCATGGAATATTCGTATCCACATCCGCAGGAAACAACGGGCCAACTCCTCAAACCGTATCAAATGTCGCCCCGTGGGTGATTACGGTTGGAGCATCGAGTTTGGACCGTGATTTTCCTGCTTATGTTACACTTGGAAATGGAAAGAGATTATCTGGAATATCATTGTTTAGTAGTGAAGAACCATTATTAACGGGTTCGATGGTGCCACTGGTTTTCGCGGGTAGTGTTAGTAACATAACGAATAGTAACTTATGTTTTCCGGGTTCGTTGCCACCAGGAAGTGTTACCGGAAAAATTGTGATGTGTGAAATTGGGTTGTTTTCAAATGTGCAAAAGGGTACGGTGGTGAAAGCAGCTGGTGGTGTAGGAATGATACTAGCGAATACCGTTTCCAGTTTGAAAGAACTCGCACTTGAATTCCAACTCATGCCAACCGTGGTGGTCAATAAGAGAACTCGCGATGCAATCATGCGTTATATAATCTCGAATCATAATTCAAAGGCGAGATTTACATTTCAAGGAACAAAATTAGGCGTCCAACCATCCCCGATAGTTGCAAATACTAGCTCCAGGGGTCCAAATCCGAGTACACCGGATCTACTCAAACCTGATATCATAGCACCAGGAGTGAATATTCTTGCGGGTTGGACCGGTCGAAAAGGTCCGTCAGAAGTAAGCAGTGATCCTCGACGCGTGGAGTTTAATATTATTTCAGGAACATCGATGTCGTGCCCACACGTAAGTGGGATCGCGGTACTACTCAAAATAGCGCACCCAGAATGGAGTCCAGCGGCTATACAATCGGCACTTATGACCACCGCGTATAACACATACAAAAATGGTAAAGAGTTGTTAGACGTTGTAACCGGAAAACCAGCAACCCCGTTTGATATAGGTGCAGGGCATGTTGATCCGGTTTCCGCACTTAATCCGGGTCTTGTTTATAATGCTTCGGCTAACGACTACTTGAGTTTTCTTTGCGCTTTGGATTATAGTTCTACCGATATTCAAACGTTATACGATAAACGTTTCGAATGTGTCGAAGGAAAGATTTACAGGGCGGAAGATCTTAATTACCCTTCGTTTGAGGTTCCTTTTTCGACAGATTCAAACCAAACAATCGTTAAGTACACGAGGACTCTGACTAATGTCGGTACTCCAGCAACGTACAAAGTTAAGACATCGTCAAAGACGCATGCTGTGAAGATCGTAGTTGAGCCGAAAGAGCTAACTTTCGTCAAGGAAAATGAAAAGAAGGTGTTTACCGTGACATTCACTGGTAATTCTATGCCAGCTGGAACTACCGGATTTGGTCGTCTAACGTGGTCTAGCGGGAAATACGTTGTTAGTAGTCCAATTGCTTTTAACTGGGATTTATGATAACTATAAAAATTAGTAAATTAGTGTAATGTTGCTCTATAGAAGCATATATATTATTACCTTGGAGTTTAAACAATGGTTACCGTTTCTAAAACAACATTTTAAGGATTTTAGTTGATTCCACCGATAATTTCCTTCAATTCCGTGGGTAATTTCCCATGATATATACTCGTTTGTTTAGTAGGAGATAATAAGTTATATATACTAGTAATAAAATTAAAACTAACTAGTTATATAAGACAAAGAGCCGTAGAAGAGAGTGTTGTGTCTTTACTGTATGAAATTATTGTGTCTTGATAATCAAATATTGTTTTTTGGAAAGGTGAATCTTACTCCCACATTGGCATTTTGAAAATCAAATGTGTCAATGTTTTATAGCTCCTAATTTTTAGCTCAACAAGTAGATAATATATTTGTAATTGCAACCGGTTTCACAATTAACCAAAAATTCAAGTTTCCATTTCCTTAGTTTAATCAATTAGTTTTTTTAAGAGTACTCTCCATTACTTACCTGTGGATAGTTACTTATCTTTACTAGACAAAGGTAGCTAAGACCCGAGTTATAGACTCACGTTTGATTGACCTCACGGCTCCATCGATCATTAATGGGCTAGTGATTCTTGTTGAGAGCATAATTGATGATTCTTTGGATTGGATTGGATTGGATTGGGCTTAAACTGCTGGTTGAAGTCGATGTTTCACCGGTTAATATATGTGTTTAGAAGAATGAGAAAAAGAAGTTGAGCAAAGGATTGTTGGATGGTCATTTCAAGTGTACGTTGGCATTACTTGATGCATATCAACCATTGAACATGAGTCAAAACACCCAATGCTTTATAAATCATAACTTGAAACACCTCATGAGTTGAATTTCAACTCAGACTTTAAAGTAGGCATTCAACTTTGTTGTTTCAGATATTAATTTGATAATCGATGACTAACAGCAGCAGAAGACGCAAACGGTATGGTGCTTGGGGTCTATCGGTGCCAGAGGAAATACCGTTTGGGATGGAGATGGTGACCGGAGGTGTTAATTCGGGAGTTATAGGCGATTTAAAATCCAACATCCGAGAAGGGGCTATTGGAAATTAAAAGGTCAGTGGACCAGACAGTGGGGTTCACTTTTGGTTACTGCTTCGAATTTAAATGGTAAAAACAAAGTTATTATTCCAACGTAAATTAAATAATACAAGTTGTGTATTTTTTAGTTGGAAAATTTTGTATTTGAGCATCACTGAATGTTAGCTTATTTGGGTTGGACAACCTGCTAACAATCGGGTAATCGAGCTATGGTTACTGTTCGAAATACAAAAGACAAATCATGACAAGGATTCAAACCCAAGAAACATATGACGATCAAGAAAGGTTATTGTTTACTTAACAGGGTAACCAAGATTGTGGCAGTGCGAGTTCGTACGATCGAAGGACTGGTCGGGGCCGAAGGAATGATCAAGAACATGGTAAGAAGATTGTTCGAGCAAGGAGGAGCCAAAATAACACTGCTACAGATCGAAAGATGTTCGAGGAGAATCAAGGTCAAGGGGTCAAGTTTATAGTAGAAGACTTACCTATTCCAAGTCGGGAATTAGTGGGGTGATTGCTGGGTTGAATTCCTGAGTATGGGCCTATCACAAGTTGGTGATATGGATCGACCCATGTAACTCTAATAACAAGTGAGTTTTAGGGTTTTAGGGATTTTAGGGTTTTAGATAACTTGGTGACCAAATTGAGTCTCCACTATATATACGTAGCCATGTATTAGGATTATGTGTGTCTATGAGTTGTAATTGAGTTTTGAGTCAGTTTCTCAATTATAATAATATTGGAGCGTTATTCCAGTTTATCGTGTTCTTGTTTGATATCGATCATGTGCCTATCCTAGCTTCGGTTTAGACGTGACTTGGTTTATTATGATGCTCTTAGTGTCTTACATAGTACGTATAACGCAAACGTACTAAATAACCTATATATTTACAAAAATTAGTTATACTTATTTATGTTCAAAGGGTAAAACTCATTTTTTATATTATGTAAAAGACTCATTTTCAACAAATTTTCCAACAAATCCTACAAAATCTAGGTTTTTAATAAGCTATACATATGTTGGATTTCACGTTTAAGCACCAACCGGCGGTTCCAAACAAGAACCAACCCAAGACCGTTTCACTCAAGAATCCTGGACCAAGAACCAAACCTACTTCTTCAAAAGGGTCTAGTAACTAAATGATTAATTACATGACATGAGTCTCATATATAGTTACGTACTACCTAGAATAAAACTTCTGAGATTTGGATCTTATCTACATGTGTTCATCGAGACTTTTAGCAAAAAGATACCCACGGAATTTCATATGTTAGGATTCATCCTTGTCATATCTTAACTTAACATATGAGTTGCAACTCAATGACTCGATCAAGTCCTTGAGTGTATATTTCAACTCAATGACTTGATCAAAACCTTGCTTGTCTACTTCAACTTAGTGACTTGATCAATGAACATTTAAATTTTTTAACTCTAAAAATTGTTAAGTACTAATGGCTATCTTCTATAATTAACTCATTAGTTAGTCATCATTATCTACTGAGTGGGGCATTAGGTTACATCGAACACCTACTATTTCATTTTCTTAATAAAGAATTGAAGTTGATCAATAGATTTCAAAATTTTAGTTTGACTCTTGCAACTGAAAATTTTAAATATTGTGAAAGATAAACATATCCTTTACCTGTGAGATTATCTTATAAGTAGCAATAGCCCCCTCATTTCATCAAATCAAACCCAAAATCTTAATCAAAAAAGATGAAGACAAGTAATATTGTTTTCCTCATGGCGGTGATGGCGGTAATCTGTCACCGTTGCGTAGCGGCAGACGAAAAACACCATCAGAAGACGTATATCGTTCACATGGACAAATCCGTCATGCCATCACCATTTTCCGACCACCTGGATTGGTATCATAATTCAATGAGATCGGTGTCGAAAACCACCGATATGTTGTATGCCTACAACAAAGTTATGCATGGTTTCACCACGAGGCTCACGGTCGATGAAGCAGAGCTACTCAAACAACAACACGGGATTGTGTCTGTTCAAGAAGAGCCCGTGTATCAGCTTCATACGACACGATCACCCGAGTTTCTTGGATTGAAAAGAAGTTATCTCATTCTTTCGGAATCCCGCTTGGGCGGTGATGTCATCGTTGGAGTGTTGGACACCGGTATATGGCCCGGAAGTAAGAGTCTAGACTATACCGGATTCGACCCTATTCCATGTAGGTGGAAAGGAAAATGCGAGACCAGTAAAGGCTTCAACATGTCTAGTTGCAATCGAAAACTAATCGGTGCGAGATATTTCTCGAAAGCGTATGAAGCGTCTCTCAACGGGACGTTTAACGAGAATATTGAATCGAGGTCTCCGGTAGACGATGATGGACACGGAACACATTGTACGACGACAGCAGTTGGTTCAGTAGTCACCAACGCGAGTCTATTTGGTTACGCAAAAGGAACCGCACGTGGAATCGCTCCTCATGCAAGATTAGCTGTTTACAAAGTATGTTGGTTACGAGGATGCTTTGGAAGCGACGTACTAGCTGCGTTCGAGACCACGATCACCGATGGTGTTGATATAATATCAATGTCTGCTGGAAGCTCCGGTTCAGAATTCTTTTCGGATCCATTTTCGTACGGAGCATTTAAAGCGGTATCTCATGGGATATTCGTATCAACCTCCGCATGAAATAACGAAGGGGTCAATCCTGTAACGTTAGTGAACGTTGCCCCGTGGGTTGTTACAGTTGGCGCATCGAGTTTAGACCGTGATTTTCCTGCCGATATTACCCTTGGCAACGGAGAGAAATTATCCGGATTTTCATTGTATAGTAGCGACGAACCATTATTATCCGGTTCCATGGTGCCACTGATTTTCGCTGGCGATATTAGTAACATCACAAACAGTGATTTTTGTTTTCCAGGTTCATTTCCAGCAGGAAGTGTTGATGGAAAAATTGTGATGTGTGAAACTGGGTTGTTTTCAAATGTGCAAAAGGGTATGGTAGTAAAAGCAGCCGGTGGTGTAGGAATGATTCTAGCCGATACTGATTCCCACTTGAAAGAGTTTGAACCCGAATTGCACCTCATACCAACCGTGGTCGTTGATAACAAAACTCGCGATGCAATCAAAAGTTATATCGACTTGAATCATGACTCAAAGGCTAAATTTACATTTCATGGAACCAAATTAGGCATCCAACCGTCCCCAATAGTCGCACAATTCAGCTCCACGGGTCCGAATCCAGATACACCGTATCTACTCAAACCGGATATCATAGCACCAGGAGTGAATATTCTAGCTGGTTGAACCGGTAAAAATATTCCCACGAAATTAAGAATTGATCGTCGACGTGTGGAATTTAATATCATTTGGGGAACATCGATGGCTTGCCCGCACGTAAGTGGGATCGCGGTACTACTCAAAATAGTGCACCCGGAATGGAGTCCAGCGGCTATAAAATCAGCACTTATGACAACCGCGTATAACACATACAAAAATGGTAAAGAGTTGTTAGACGTTGTAACCACGAAACCAGCAACCCCGTTTGAACTTGGAGCTGGACATGTCGATCCGGTTTCCGCCCTTAATCCCGGACTTATCTATGATGCTTCAACTAACGACTACTTGAATTTTCTTTGTGCTTTGAATTATAGTTCAAATGATATTAAAACGTTATACGATAAAAGTTTTGAATGTGTCAAAGGAAAGATTTACAGGGCAGAAGATCTTAATTATCCTTCTTTTGCGGTTCCTTTGCCGACAGCTACAGGACAAACCATCGTTAAATACACAAGGACTCTAACTAATGTAGGTACTCCAGAAACGTACAATGTTTCGACATCGTCAACGTCACGTGCTGTGAAGATTGCAGTTGAACCAAAAGAGCTAACTTTCATCAAGAAAAATGAAAAGAAGGTGTTTACTGTGACGTTTATTGCTACTTCTATGCCAGCTGGAACTACCGGATTTGGTCGTTTAACATGGTCAGGTGCAGTGGCGGATCTAGACATCCGCGTCAGGGGTATTCTCTTTCCAAAAAAAATTTTTGTCCGTACATTCAAGTTAATAAAAACACATTTAATAAAAAAAACTAATAAATTAGGTTAAAAAAGTACCTAATAAATCTCTCATTTTCGGAATTTCATCGCTTGAAATCAAGCCATTACATCTTCTTCTTTTACTTAAAAACAGTTAAAAATTATATATACCACATATAATATGTATATAACAAGTTAAGATATACCCACATAAATGAATGAGATGTCTCATATGTGCCTATGTGAGTTTTACCTTGTCCCACATTGGTGTAGTGAACACAAAATGGTTGGTTTATAAGGATAAACCTCATAATGTGTTTCAAAGTCTTATGATGGGTTTTACCAAAGGTCCTACCCTCGCGCAGGGGGGGTGCAAAAACGGGTTTCGGATCCAAATTTGTTTAAATCAACGCGTCGCTCGCACGACCTGCGGACACGAATGCAGCTCCGAAAACCCGGGTTCGCGAGAGGAGGTTTTTTGATGCCTTTTTTTAGTAGATTGGGTCAAAAAAACACAGTTGGGGTCTCCAAATTTTCATTTCGCGGCCTCCGGCCATATATAACAAATTTTTTTACACTATACGCGCGAAAATTCCAGCCGCCTCCTGGGAGACCCCTCCCGTCTTCATAGATCCGCCCCTGAATCCATGAATATTTGCAAAGCAGATTCAGAGTTTATTGAGAAATGATTATCGTGACAGTTAATCCATGTTGATTTCACAATCTTCTTGAGCCTGATAATAAAGAATTAACATAAAACCAAAAGTGGAAAATCATGAAAAATGAAATTGAGTTATTTTTTCGTATGTGATCTGTTCTATGTAGTGAAGAGTTACGCGACAACATTGTTGTGTTTATTTTAATTCGTGTATTCATTTGTATTTCATCAAACGCAAATCATATCATGCACCATAATCAGGAAAAATGGAATTGAGAGCCCTAATATGAAGAATATATATATATATATTTTTTTCATATCATTTAAGTCTAATATTCTGTTATATTTCATCAAATGCAAGTCATATCATGCAAGATAACCTGCTCTTTCATTTGAGTAATTCATAACAAAACATATGTTATTCGGACGAAGTTTATTTCAAGCACGAGTTGGTTCATGTTGTCTATTTTTATTTTGCACAAGCATATCTGTTGAAGACCTGAAGTATAAATAATACTATTCATAAACACCTTTATAAACTTGATACAAAGAGTCATTTTTGTTATGCGTAAGTTTATTCATACAGACGACGGTGATACAAACACAATGTACGTGTTTAACAACGTAGTGTTATGACGATTTTCATGACACCTAATATAAAAAGGCGAGGTAAATCACAATTTACTGATTAATGTTATGTAACCCATTGAAACGTGTTTCATGAATCAAAATCACCAAAATGCGTTCAAGTGGGTGATCATTAGCTATCACTTTATCAGATGATGAGAACACGAAGAGTCGGTCGTGTGAAAATAATACAAAACTAAAGAACGTCATAACATTACATATTTCATTATTTAACATTGAAAAGTTTACATCTTTAAACACCTGAAACTTTCATAACAACCGAATCATAACTAGTATCCATCTTTTCATATATTTCAACATAGACTAAACTGCTTTTTTACCTTATTACCCTTCAATAGAAGAGAAGAATGTAAACGATAATACATGTCCCTTATTACCCCCTCCCACATCTGCAGCACGAACCATCGAATCTCAACAGCTGGAAACCCGAGGTCGTTAATGAGGGTAAACTTGTAATTTTGTACAGATTTCAAATCTCAAGAGGAGTTGGTTTGAAACAATATGATCAACAAATTACTAAGATGGCATCTTCTTGCTTATAAGTGTAGGTGTAACAGATGCAAGTCCAATGAGAAACAAGGTTCCAATTGAGGTGATGTCATATAAGTCTCCAATTGATTGTAGTTCTCCAAGAGTTATTCCCGCCTGTCGAAATAATAAATAAAAATGAAACCAAATATATGTTAAATATTACCAATAACTCTTGTTTTTTTTTAGGGAAAATGTCATAGAGATGTAACCAACTTTCACCTTTGTTTCACTTAGGTCACTCATACTTTTTTTTTGTTCAAATAAGGTCACCCATACTTAATTTTGTTCCAATTAGGTCAGTATGTATTTAAGAAGGTGTTTTAATCCTATACTTTTTATCTACAAAATTATAACTTTTTACTTTTGATTCACATAATCAACCACCTTAATCTAAAAAAAAAAATAAATACAAAGTGCTTGTTCAGAAGATTTTAACCAACAAAATGCGAGTATGAAAATACAAAGTGCTTTAATTGTCTTAACACATCAATTTTTTAAAAGTTAAAAGTGATTCTGTAGTGTTAAATAAGCGGAATCAAATAATCATTATAACAAAATCGGCAGTATGCAATAGTTTTTTGGCTTGGATGTGTTTTTTTAATCTGAAATTATAATAATTTAGATTTATCTAAGGAACTGATAGATTAATGACCAAAAGGGTATTCTTGTTAAATAATAAGAGGTTTTTTTTTTAAATTAGAATAAAGTCTCTTATTTATTTCATAAGGGGGACACAAAAACACATCATTATTCTTACAGGTGGCATGAAACTGATTATTTGACCCTAAATATTCAGATAACTAGAACCAGAATTTGATTTTATCGAAGAATTAAAAAAGAGATTCTTTAAATAGTCAGTTTCCAAAAGCACATCCGAATATATGCAAAATAAAATATATATAATATATATATAAATAAAGAAATCAGAAACAATACCTTAACGGTTACATAAGCAGCTGGAATGAGTCCAATGGAAGTTGCCAACAAGAAAATATGAAATGGCACATTTACTATCGGTGACGCAACATTAATAAACATATTAGGTAAAGTCGGAGTCAACCTTAAAAAAAGCATGTAATTCAACAACCCCTCTCGCCTTTTAGCCACCTAATTAACCAAAACAAAATTAATCAATCGCTTATAAAAATAAAGCTAAAAGCTTTAAACTTTACTAAATATGGCATTTGGGCCTTACTTGGGCTTGGAAGAAAACCAACTTATCGGGCCACAAAGATGAAATAATGGGCCTCCCAATTAACTTAGATAAGAAGTAGCAAGAAGACGCGCCAGCGGTTGCAGCAAATACAACGAGAGTTACGCCTTTTAAGACCCCGAAAAGGGAACCCGCAAGAAGTGACATGAAAACGGTTCCCGGAATCATAAACGTTTGCATAAATATATAAACAGTGCAATATCCCACTAAAACTTGGATAGTGTAGTCACTTGTATATCTTTCAAGATTATCTCTAAGGAGAATAAGAAAAGATGTTAATATTTTTGGTACGTTTTTAAAACGTATGTAAATAAAAGAAACACATAGACTGGTAGACGCACATGTGACACAAGACGTGACATTAAAGTGGTAGATTTCTTTCTTTACATAGTTTCTTATAGATTTGACTTTGTTACTTTCTTTACATAGTTTATTATAGATTTGACTTTGTTACTTTCCAACTTATGCATTTTATTACGTGTGCTAAAAAACTCATCTCCAAAACCATGAATTATAACCAAATATGTGATCTAGATGAGTGATTTCAAAGTGACAATTACGTAATAGAGAATAAGATAATCAGGTGCTAACATTAATGGTTAATAATAGCTACTTTTACTATTTTCTTGATAAACAGAAATCAGGATCATAACAGGTTTTGTAAACCTTTAATCTGACTATCGTGAAAAAAATATATATATTTAGTTGCAAATGATATTTCCAGTTCAGCAAATACCAAGAAAATTGCAAGATTAAAGAAGAATTACTTGACACAAAAGCAGTGTTTAATTGTTGATTCAACCAACATAAAAAATGACTTTTTAAGCTATCCTATATGGGATGATGCCATAAAAAACCAAAAGAAATACATATAGGGAACTCTTTAAAGGAAAGCAATCTAAAAGTGTATTGTTTCGTAAATAAAAAAGTAAATGCAAAAGATTTTGCCCAATAAAAAAGGATGATTTTGTTCTTAATAGTGTGTTTTTCACTTTTTCTCCAATTAACTAAATGGAAATTCGCCAATTGCATCTGAGTATCTAATCAATTTGATTGAGAATACCGCATCCAACAGATTAAATTTGTATATTTTTGGTAAATAAACAACTGTTACAAAAAAGTACATGATATTATCAGGCAAGTTTAAATTTTTAACGAATACAGATCAAATAAACAATTTAAAATCCAATCTAAAACAAGGAAAAAACAGGTAACACGGAATACATCCAGTTTCATAAAATTAAGCATACAAAAAACATAAAAATGAATTACCTAAGAATATGCAGATCTTCAAGTGTTCTTGGAAGCTTGAGAAAGCTGTAATCAGAATCCGGCAAGGTGAGATAAACTCCGATGAGACCAACGGCGAAACTCAGAACAACACCAGATGCACCTGCCATCTCCCAAATCGTTAACGGAAATTTTGATGACAATGATGATGATTCCACCTTATTTTTCCCATTATAATCATCGCATCTCGTCAAAGAGGATGAAGATGTTGTTTCAGACGGTTCCTGATCCATCTTATTGAATTCTTCGATTGAAAGATGATTTCAGAGACGATTAGCACTGCATTCAAGGGCTAAAATAGTAAAACTGGGAGATGGAGAGAGAATGAAGAATCCTAATACGTTTTACTTGTGAAGCAATTCTGTTGATCACACTATATGGTGATGATGAATTGGGTGAGATTATCGTTCAAGTTTGGGAATATTCGATGCAAATTATTAGGGTTTGACATTAGGAGATTTGTATGTGGAGTATATCTGTTTTTCGGTATTATTTTAATTGTCGATTGATTAAGGTTTAATTAAACTCAACTCAATAGTTGATAATTGATAATTGATAATTGATAATGATAACTATCCTAATAATTTCAACTTGGTAATTATATATATATATATATATACGCCCCGTGTGCGGTGCGCGCATATAATGTATATATGTGTGGGTCCTCGAGTGGCAAAATTAAAATTGCACTAATTTTAACGTTATTTTACTTATTTTTGTGAAAATAACGTTAAAAGCTACGATAGACGGTCAATCAGGCATCATGAGCTGGGGGTCTCATCGGAAGCAGTCTCTCTATCCTACGTGGTAGAGGTAAGGCTGTCTACATCTACCCTCCTCAGACCCTACTTTTAAGTGGGATATACTGAGTACGATGACGACGATATATATATATATATATATATATATATATATTAGTATATATAAACGTGAACTTTTACTCCCCTCACATGTTTTCTGTTGAATTTTTACCAATCTTTAAGCATCAGGTACAATTGTGCTATGCACCATATATAGATACAAACATATACTTATATTGTACTTTCTTCGTTATCTGGGTTTTTGAAAGAGTTGGACCACTACAGAAGACGACGAGCAACACTTTCATCGCGTGATGCCCTAGGGTTGTTGCTATCCGACGGCGTCGATTCAACAGTGCAAAAGGCTTCGACGATTTGAGCTTCCTCTACGGTTGTTGCCTCCTTTCTCAGTCGCCGGAGCCCATTCAACGGTTCCGATGGCTTCAACGATTTGAGCTTCAATTCCGATTTTGTTCCAGTTGATTTAAATGGTTCGTTTATTTCGACTGTGGTTCTTTTCAGATTTTTGTGATCGAACTACTTCTCATCATCGTAGGCAAGGTTCGTTCTTTTCTGATTTCGATTTTCGGTGCATTTCGTTTTCTGATTAACTGGTTTTGTCTATTATTTTGCAAGACTAAATTTTTTATCATGGTTATGGACCACGGATATTCTATGATGAACCTTTCCGATCAGGCATTTTTTATGTTAGGAATATATATTTTTAACACTTGATTTATATACGAGCCGGAGTTCTCTTTGAGCAGCCTTTTTATCTCTCTGGGATAAAGGTAAGGTCTATCTCACCTCCCTCAGACCCTACTACTATAGTGAGATTTTACTAGATAGGTGGTTGTTGTTGTAACACTTGATTTATATAAATTTTAATAATTTTATATATGTATGCAGATTGCAAAACTGGGTTGAGATTATAGGACACACAAGTAATAAAGTGGAATTTTTTTAAGGATCAAATAGTTATTAGGAATGTGCTTAACATATTGCAGGTTCATGTTTGATACTAAATATCATAGCATCTGTTTATTACAATTTAATAAACTAATTTGTCTAATTTTTATTGTTTCACAAATTACCTTAATCTATTGGGAATGCTTAATGTTTATAAGTAGGTTGTCTCTTTACGTTTGGCCAATTTGTTTGTTTCTTCACGTTTTTATATTCTAATAATAATAATACTTAAATGTGTTGAGCAGAATGTAGAGTGAACTTATATCGTATGGCATTGCTGAAGGGAACCTGATATGTGAAGCTTCTGAGGTAATATAACATATATTTCACGTGATGCATTTGAAATTAGAATCAACCATTTAATAGTCATATCTGTATATTTTTAACAGATTTGTGAGGAGGGAAACAAATTGTAAAGAAATTTGTGCCCCCTGGACCATGTGCTTGGTGAGTATGTTGCCTGATGCCAGAGAGTTTGAAGTTCATCTCTATTCATAAATAAGTATATTATTTGCTGGTAACATAATGGGTTGTGTCAACCTAGGTAACAGTCAAA
The DNA here is from genome assembly GCA_009936405.2 of Stevia rebaudiana. Taxonomy (NCBI): domain Eukaryota; kingdom Viridiplantae; phylum Streptophyta; class Magnoliopsida; order Asterales; family Asteraceae; genus Stevia; species Stevia rebaudiana. The sequence goes on from WOUH02000045.1 coordinate 8,577,210, forward strand.
CAACTCAGCTTAGGTTGACTTGGAGTAGTTTTATATGACTACAAGTTAATTCATATAAATAAGGGGTGGTTTTATACGTTAATGGGTGGGCCAAGCTGGGTAATGAGTCAGTCAATCAGGGTTGTTCCGAAATCTCTCTCTTTTAAAATAGCACATTAGGTTTAACCATCCTAATGCATCATAAAAGTCATTACACATATAACAATCCTTAGTAATCATAATTCATCTTCACCTTAACTAGATTTTCTCTAAAGGACATATACGCCCTTGTCGAACTTTTATTCAAGTCTTGGTAACTCGTATCGAGTTGTCTAAAGAACGACCAAATTCATCTTACTTTAAGCACTAAGCTAGAATTTGAGTTGTCGGATCAATCGAATGATAATAATTCATCGTACTTACGAATTTAAACTTCCATAAGTTCTCAATGAATGACGATATATTGATATCACCCCACTTCAAGCTCTAAACTCTCAAAAGTAGCTTCAAACTTGCAAATTGATGAAAAAGCAACTACACTGAATTACAAAGACGATATATTGATACCAATATTACACCATGACACTCGAATAGCTTGTTAGTGGATTTAATATACAACGTACACCATGTTCAAGTCCAGTTGTTGACGTGTATCAAACGTACCACATATTACATAAAATACGAAATATTATTTACAAATACAATACTAATATAGAAGGTACCCAACTACCCACAAGACAAAAACCATACTCAGCTCAAAGCTCTTCATCGTGAGACCGACCACCTAGTATCACATCCTCCTTAAAATCCTTCGCTTTTTGTCTATGCGGTTCGGCAGCCTCCTCGTACTTATTCCCCAACGTTTGTTTCACAGATTCTAAACCTTCACTCGCTTTCTGCTTCGTTGCTTCATACCCGCGTTTTGCTTTCTCTTTCGCCCATTCCAAACCATCCTCACCACTCTCCGCCGCCTCCCATGCCTTATCCTTCACCGTCCCTGCTGCGTCCTTGGACTTATCGTACGCCGCATCTTTCACGGATCCTGCAATGTCTTCACCCTTTTGCGCCTTATCATACGCCACATCTTTCACGGACCCTGCAATGTCTTCACCCTTTTGAGCCTTATCGTACGCCATATCTTTCACGGACCCTGCCGCGTTTTTACCCATTTGGGCCTTATCGTACACCGCATCTTTTACGGACCCTGCAGCGTTTTTACCCATTTGGGCCTTATCATACGCCATATCTTTTGCGGATTCCGCTGTTTGTGAGGCTTTATCCTTCATTTCAGCTGCTTTTTCACCGGCATACTTCATTTCTTCCGCCGTGTATTCCGCGGTTCCTGTACATTCATTACTACGGTTAACTGTTCACATGACTTCAAGAAACCACCAACGGATATCAAATATTATGTTTGTTGGTATTCAGATAACTACCAACAGATACCAAGTTTAATGATTGTTGGCACGCAGTGGCGAATACGGAAAATTTAGCTATGGGGGCATGATATGAGTCTGATCAAATTGGTCCATACGGGTGAAAAAAATTAGGTAAAAAACAATAAAGAAACAATATAACTGAAAATACATAGCCTATTAGATATAATAAATTTTAATAAATACTATAATTTGCGATTTACGTCTTCTTTATCTTTTAAAACGATTACGTTTTTTGACAAACGGAAAGTAGATGATGAAAATTAAACACAAAATCCCGTTAAAAAACGAATAATTCGGAAAAAATTAGGAAAAGAAGTATGGTAAATAGTATAACTAGAGAAGAAAATAGGAAAAAAATATATTAAAAGATTGAAAACTGCATAATAATTTCTCGTAAATTTGTAAAGATTTCAAAATTTCAAATATTAGAAAGAAAAACGAACTAAATGAGGTTTGGTGCCCCGGTAGAAGTAAATTTTGCCCAAGAACATAATTGAAAACTATAAAAAAATTACAATATCCTGTTCGTTGGTAGATTTATTTCAACTAAACTACTTTAGAAAACCACCAACAAATATAAAGTTTGATGATTGTTGGCAGATTTGTTTCAATCCACCACATCATCTCCATGTTCTAGACTTTTTTTATACAACTGAATGTAACAAGGAAAGTAACATAGAAACCAACCGGTTATCTTATCTTTGACGGACTTAGCGGAATCAACGGCGGCGTCGGAGGCTCGCCGACCGGCGTCCTTCGCTTCCTCTGTACGGAGACCAAGGCCTTCAGTAATCTTACCTTTAGCCCACCCAGCCCATGATTCCGACGACTCTTTGGCTTCTTGACCGGCATCAATTGCTTCGTTTCCGGCATGTGCCGCTTTCGTTTTTGCTTCATAATACTTGTTATTTTCATCCGTAGTTGTTGTGGCGATGCAGATGACAGCCAGCAACAACATCATCACGACGACGGTTTTATCAATTTTGACAATTTTGAAATTCATGATAACACGTATAGTTTTTAAATTTGAAAGTATGTGATATTGGATATCATCGAATTATGGAAGATGAGATGAGGAAATGATTTAAATAGGGATGTAGGCGGCTGTGGAGGATATACGTGGCAAGAGAACACTCTGGGTGATGACACATGTCAACAATTGAATTGTCACGTGTGCATTTTTAAACCTATGACCAATCCTCACATTCAACAGATTCAATACTAGTGACTTAATAGGTAAGCGATTGATTTTATTTTTATATACTTTATGAAAGAAATTGAAAATTTTATCTTAGTTTTTAATGTGCTCGATAGTCACAAACTCATAGCAAGTTCATGGAGTGTGTCGGTTTAAGTGGGTGCACCTATGTCCCAACCCAAACACCGTTCCGTCATCCTTTATTTTTTTTTGCCGTGGCCACCCATGGTGTGGATGGACCCACGCATAAGTTGTTTAAAAAGTCTGACTGTTGCCTCACTATTTCGACCGTTGAGACCAAATATATACAAAAAAATTATTTATTATATATACTCACCTGTGCAACTCACCCAACTCTTCCCAAAACTCTAAATTTATTTGAAATATTCAACAAGTTTTTAAAAAAAATTCATCGTAACGGATCCAACGGTTTCCTCATCCTCTTCTATGCTAAATGCAAGATTTGCCTGATTGGTGGAATCATTGGCCGGATTACTCGTACATGCATTTACATGAGTTCACATATTAGATGTACCAAGAACCATAATAATAAGGAAAATATAATTTAACCACAAATTTTAACTGAAACCTTAAATAAGTCCATACTATCAACATTTGGGATTTTTATTACCGATACGTTAAACTGGCAATATAAAGATTTTAACCTAAAATTACAAAGGTCAAATGGCTTATATTTGTACTAAATTTTGATATTTATTGTTTAAATAATATAACTACTACAATAAAGTAGTCAAGCTATCCGAAAAAAATAAATAATTTGAACAATGTTATGTATTCTCTCATTTATGACCAGACATAATTACTAGTTGCTTCGATTTCCCTGTTATTTTTTTTAGAACAGTTGGTGCATTAGGTTACATGTGCTTGTATATAAATGAACACATATGATCAATGGAAAGTTGCTTGAGTTTGAATCATCTTCTTTTATTTATTACACGTTCGTGCTCTTCGTAAAACAAAATCTAAATGCTACAATGAAACTCACCAATTAGTTCTTGTTCCGATTTCCGAAAGAAGATTACAAGAGAAAGAAAAAGCAAAATCAAGGTGTCTCTCTGTAGCCAGGTTCTTCATTCATAATCATTTGTTTATCCAATTTTCATTCAGGTATACCCAATATTTCATCAGTTTTTTAAATTAAAATTAGTGTTTACATGATTCCTGAAACAACAGAGATGTTTAGTTTTGATTTGAAATCTGCATCAAGAGTCAAGAAGAGGTTGTTGATAAAATCACAGAAGAGATTAACCAACCCTAAAAGAGGTTGTTAATAAAATCGCATAAGAGATTAACCAACCCAAGAAGAGGTTGTTGATAAAATCTCATAAAAGATTAAGAAGAGGTTGTTAATAAAATCGCATAAGAGATTAACCAACCCTAGAAGAGGTTGTTAGTAAAATCCCAGAAGAGATTGTCCAACCCAAGAAGAGGTTGTTGTAAGACTGTTCGTAGTGGAGGCCCGGAGGGGCGTTTTCTGGGCGTCGAAGCCCACGCACACCGAAACGGCCCAAGGGCGTTGGGCGTGGG
>WOUH02000045.1:8613267-8632049 GCA_009936405.2 Stevia rebaudiana
CAAATCACCAAACCGCTATAGACACACGGGATTTAGACTCAACTATGGTCAATTCAGCCAAGTTCATACAAATGTAAATCAATCTAAGGCTGGCTTTTACCTAAGAACAATCCAATCAACAAACAAAGTCCAAAACTATGATTAACATGCAATCCAACAATCAAACACAAGCCAAACAACTAATAATCATAATAATAATAAAAACAAATAAATCTTTGTACCATTCAACCATAAAAATATTAAAAGAGTAAAAGATAGGAGACGGTCTCTTATTCTCTGCTCAGCTTTTCTTTCTTTTTGGTTCGTGACTTCGTCGCACATACACCCCTGAAAATTCCTCTCTGCCGTCAAAACTCCTAAAAATAAAAACCCTTCAAACTTTCTTTTTGCCGGTCTTCCAATTCTTCACTGTTCGTCCAAAACCCCTCTCAATTCGTCCGCCTCCTTCTCTTTTTATTCCACTCCGTTATCTCAATTCAAGACCTACTTACTAGATCCTTTTATACGGCCCAATCACAATTCCTTGCTAATGCTCCACGTGAGTATCTTTTTATTTGTATATTAGTTTGATTACCGGCCCAATCACAAGAAATTCATCATCCAAGCCCACGTGATCTTTCTTTCCCATACCCACTAATTTTTAACTTGGACACAAACTTTAGTTACCAACGATTTAACTTTTCTTTTGTTGAGACTTGGTTGATCCAACATAATGGCACAAGATAACTTGTAAATGTACGCATTTATTGTTTTTTCTCTTCACGTGAAGCTTTTGTTTCCGAAAGCTTTTATGACCATACTTTAATAGTAGTTTAGCTCATGGTCTCCTAAAATCACCATCAGTCTTAGGGGCTGTTTCATAAATCTGACTGAGTTAGAAGCTAAGTCTACTGAAACTTGGCTGTTTGATTCTGTATCTGACTGAGTCCGCGTGGAGCAAGTTTTTGTTTTTTTCAGTCTCGTTTTTGCTCTTAGGACCATCTGTTTCGTTTTCTACCAGCCCTTCATCCATTTCCTCTAGTCAAGAACCCTAGCCGCCATGGCCTACGGCCGGCGGCCATGAGTTTTATTTCGGCGATTGTGTTCGGTATCCAAGACCAGAATCCGTTCGTTTTCTCCATTTTCTCGATCGATCGATCCATCACCAGCCCTTCATCCATCACCAGAATCGTGTTCGTTTTCCTCCAGTCAAGAACCCTAGCCGCCATGGCCTACGGCCGGCGGCCATGAGTTTTATTCCGGCGATTTGTTCGTTTTTTGTTCGCGATTTCCGGCGATCTGTTCGTTTTTTGCTCGCGATCACCACCGTCCCTCGATCTGTTTTTGCTCGGGAACGAGCCCAGCCACGGGCTGACCGCCAGTCAGCGAGCTCCATTTCACGGCCCGGGTCAGATCTTCGGTCAGATGTGGGTTCGGTCAGCTGAGCCGGTTTGCCAAATCAAACGCCATGGGTCAGAAGTGCGGTCAGACGGTTTCAAATGGGCCTTACGGTTTTCAGTTTAATTTTTTCTTATTTATCTCTTGGGCTTGGGTCATTCTACCCAGCAAAGTAACAAACACCAACTGAATCATATTAGTAGCCGAACAAGCAACGAGTTTTTAACAAGCAACAAGCACTTTACCCACGGCGCTTTGCAGCGGGATCCCGCATTTAAAACGCAAACACGATCTCAAATATCAAAATACATACAAAAATGCCTGTAGTAAAAATGATATTATGGAGAAAACACAGGCGCAATGGCAAACGATCTAGAATACAAAAAGACGAAATCAAAATAAAAGATGTAGATACAAAAAAGACTTCACAAGGATGTATAATCCCAAAACTATGTGACCATGTCTAGACAGAAGAGCAAACACAACGGTATATATTCAAAACGAAATAGAAATTCAAGAAGAAACAAGGTTAATATAAAATGGATACATTATAGAAAATAATTGTAAACCAAATGACGGATCATATTATGATAAACAAATACTGTATTTATTTGCAACCAAATTGAGAGTTCTTTAGGTACATGTCATAAGTTATAAATAGATTATGAACTCAAGTTCGACACATCTAAACATCGAGTCACTGAACGTGGTCTACACTTAGCCACCAACGGTTGAGCTTTGGGCATGGTGAGTCCCGGACCTTCACTCATATCAACCATCTCGTCACTAACTCTTTCCCAATCAAAACATTGTATTAGCAGCCCCAAGGTTAACCCAACCATCAGCATGGCTAGTCCTTCCCCCGGACAACTCCTTCTTCCGAACCCAAACGGCATGAACCTGAACCCATCTCTGGTTCTACCCTCCAACCCTTGGAACCTCTCTGGTTTAAACGTCTCAGGGTCGGTCCACAAGTTAGGGTCATGATGTATAGCCCATTGATTGACGAGTAACATGGTTCCACGTGGGATGTGATAGTTACCAACCACACAATCATTTGATGACTCGTGAGGTACGAGTAATGGGGCTGCGGGGTACAATCGCATGGTCTCGTTCACAATACAAAGAAGGTAAGGCAAGTTTGACATGTCAGATTCATCGATGAGACGATTTTTTCCTACGTGGATGTCGATTTCAACTTGGGCTTTTTTTAGAACGTGTTTATGGTTAAGTAAAAGGGATAAGGCCCATTCCATTGTTGCGGTTGAAGTATCCGTACCTGCTGTTAGTAGATTCTGCTCATAAAAATACAAGAATTAATTACATGGATGGTTCATATGATTTCATAACTATAGGTTTGGTCCAATAGTTTGCATATTTGTACATTATTTGTCTCTAGTTGATAAGTTTTTTTTGTTTGTTTATCATAAGGAACAAATGTGATACAATGCGCAAACCATTTACAAACTATTGGAGATAACATTTGGTTTTTCAATGGTGGGAATCAAAACGGAAATATATAAAAAAAAAATACAACGACCATGCATTTGATTAATTAAAAAATAATAATAATACTTCATAGATTCAGTAAAATGTATATTCTAAATAGTTTAATATATCCGATTAAAAAATACAAAATATATGGGTTGTGATCTTACCAGCATCAAGCTTCTAATAAGTTGATCAGTGTAGTATTCTGGATCTGCTTCTTTAAGCTGCAACAACACTTCAATCATGGTGTTCTTCTTCTTTTTATTATTATTATTATTACTATTATTATTGACTTCTTCATCTTTCACTTTTCTGAGGTGATCAATCAGTCCTTGAATAAACGAATCTCTTTTTTTCTGCAACGCAATCATCTTCTTCTCTAAACCATTCGGTCCCAACCAACTCAAAAACGGCAAATGATCCCCTAAATTAGAAGCTCCTGACACCATAAACGTTTCCTTAACTATCTCCTGAAACACTTTCGATTCCTCCTCTACATCTCCGCCAAAAAACCTCTTCCCGGAGATCATTCTCATCATCATGTTCAGCATCATCTCATGTAATACCAAATTCAAGTTCACCGGAGAAGAACAAGCCGAAATTAACTTACGGATCATGAGTCGTCCTTCATCGACGCGTATATCATGGAATTCGTTCAGTCGGTGAGTTGATAATATCTCTACGGTGGAAATCCGGCGAAGGTTGCGCCAATTATCGCCGTACGGTGCCCAACCTAACATGCTGTAGTTGGAGCCGAGAATCCTGCCGGCGAGCAGTCGAGGGCGGTTGGCGAATACGATGTCGTTCTTTGTGAAGCATTCCTCGGCGGCGGTCGGAGAGGAGACCACCAGAACACACCGGGATCCGAACCGGAGGAGGAGGATCGGACCATGTTTGGCGGAGATTGCAGCGAGTGTTCTGTAAAGCGGTTTCTTCAGTAGGTAGAGGTGGCCGATGACAGGTAGGGTGGGGAAGATGGTTGGCGGAAGGTTGGCGGAGTTGCGACGGAAATGGGTGGTGATGAAAATTCCGGCAAGTAGTAGTGCGACGGTGACGAAGATGTAATCCATAGCGAGACAGTAGCAAAATGCAAATGAGACTTTACAAGGAGGCACAAGTAATCAAGTATATCATTTCATATACAAACACTCTACTGAAAAAGCCTTTGTCAGTGTTATAATTTTAAATTTGGATGTCACACCCCAAAATTGAATAATTTAAGTTACGGTATGTTAATCGTGTCACTTTAGACAATCCTCGTTGGCACGCTACAATTGACCAAACAATAATTTATGAAATTTGTCAGCGTATGGCTGTCTAGATACAAGATGGAAACATAAGATAAAATATTAATCTATAAGAGTGTTGTATTATTAGGTCCACACTCGACAATGATTCAGTTATACCATTTATTTTATAAGATCATATGTAGTCGTTCCACTCTAATATTAAAATGAGATTATAATGTGTCACTGGCCGTCACACATCTTATGATCTTCGTTAGAAAACATGTTAAATTTTTTATGGACGTTTCGTTTGAGTTATTCACTTATTCCTCTCTTTCTATTTCCTCTTATAATCCTTTTCACTTTATATCTCTTTCACATCAACAATGGAACCAACTTTGGAGATAGTTAAATAATTTTTCAAACTTAATGTTGGATTTTTTTTATTTCCTATAAGATTTTGATTTAGGTCTAACAATTTTCAAAATTATTTTTACATTTAAATATGTATAATATTAGCTCATATCTAAAATTCGGACAAATAACTTCAAAATAATAGAGAAAGAGGGCAGTTTTGCCGAAACTGATCGATCAAAAGCAAAATTTGGAAAAGTTTAAAGTTTAAACTCAATTTAAATTATTTCAACAAAGCCGCTCAAATTAATCTGAAAATTTTGCTCGTCCGCCACCTCATCAATCCTAACCTTATGACTGAAAGACCCACTTTCTGACGTGTCCTATTTTCATTAGTTTTAAAAAATTTCAACTCTCCTTGCCAATTTTAAGAAATTGAATTTGTTTTGAAACTCATCACAAATGGCGGCATCTTTCTTCCTTAAAACACTCACCAGTTTCACATAGTTTCTGCGTCTCCATTTGTGTTCGCTTATTAAACGTAAAACATACAATCATGGCTGACCAGGAGAATAGAAGAACTACACGACTTGCGAAGAAGAGGGCCATGGAAGCAATCGAGTCTCAGTCGCATTCTCAACCGACGAAGAAGCATCGAGTGGTTTTAGGTGAAATCTCGAATAATACGATTTCGTATCCGAGCAAGACGACGAGATCAGTCCCGGTTAAGGCCCCAAAGCCGAAATGCAGATCGAAAACGGTGAAGAAGGTTGCCGTGGAAACGCAAGAACCTTCTTCGAATGAAATTGATGAGAAGTCCAGTGATCCTCAGATGTGCGAAACGTACGTTGCTGATATCTACGAATATCTTCATAATATGGAGGTGTGTCGCGTTTCCCCTTTGTATTTTTCGATCGTTTCAATTTCTAATTTTAGGGTTACGTTTTTTTACTACTGTTGAGTTCCGTACATGTTTATTGTGTTTAGCTGTTTAGGTGGATAATGAAATTGAATTGTTTGTAATAACTATTGAAAAGTTAATCTTGTTATCTGCTGATAATCAAGTTAGGTTGTCATTTTTTACCATTCTGTTTTCTGATGGTTTTAATCGTTCTTCACTATAGTCAACTAGTCATGCATCAGCCGAAATAATTGGATTTGGGGTTTTGATTGTTAATGGGATGCTAAGACTAAAACATAATCAAACCTTTATGCAAAATGAGTAATTTAATTCAATCCATTTTCAGATTGAAGATTCTCAAAAGTCTAGTTGGTAATTCAACTTTATCAATGTATATCTCCATTTTGAAATTGTGTTTATTTTAATTTGTGATTTCAGAAGGAAGCTAAAAGAAGACCAATGGCAGATTACATCGATAAAATGCAGAATGATGTTAGTGTAAATATGAGGGCTGTATTGATTGATTGGTTGGTTGAAGTTGCTGAAGAATATAAGCTTCTTTCACACACTTTATATCTCACAATCTCCTACATAGATAGATTTTTGTCTGTAAATGTTCTTAACAGACGAAGGCTTCAACTTCTTGGTGTTTCATCAATGCTAATTGCTGCGTAAGTGTTCTAATATTCTGTAATTGATCTGTTTCCTACAATAAAATGTGTTTAATTCCATTATATAAACCATAAACTTTTTTTGCCAAAGCAGAAAATACGAAGAAATAACCCCCCCAAATACTAAAGATTTCTCTGACATAACCGATAATACTTACACGAAGCAAGAAGTTGTAAAAATGGAAGCTGATGTGCTAAAAGCTCTCAAATTTGAAATGGGCAATCCAACAGTAAAGTCATTCTTAAGGTATGATTGAAAACAATTAAAATTCCAAATATCATATTACAAAATAATTTATTTGTTAACTATTAACTAACAGTTGTTACCTTTTTGACTTGCTGATTTTCAGAAGAATTACCATTGTTGCTCAAGAAGATTATAAAGTAAGCTCTATCTCCTTATCTCTGTGTTTGTTATAATTAATTTGACAATGTGCATGTTTAATTACTAATATTTCTATATTTTCATTTTGTAGAAGGACAATATGCGGTTAGAGTTTTTGGGTTATTATTTGGCTGAATTAAGCTTATTAGAATACAATTGCCTCAAGTTTTTGCCTTCTATGGTAGCTGCATCTGTCATCTTTCTAACAAGATTCACTCTAAAACCAAAATCACATCCTTGGGTAAGGACACACATCCTAAATTTACTCACTTTGTTTGTAAATTTTATTCTTGTAATAATAATAATTAATCATGTTTACAGAATTCGGCTTTGGAGCAACTTTCTCAATATAAACCATCTGACCTGAAAGAATGTGTTCAGATTTTGCATGATTTGCAACTGGGTAGAAAAGCAGGCACTTTAATGGCAGTTAGAGACAAATACAAGCAACATAAGGTATATGTAATACTACTGTTATTTGTGACATTTTTTTTTATTATTATTATAATTTTTGGATTTTATCTGATTACATATTTTGAATTTCTTCCACAGTTTAAATGTGTATCAGAATTGTCATCTCCATCAACAATACCTGCTTCCTTTTTTGATGATGTGTACTCATAAGAGTTCTTGCTTATGATTATCACATTTTATGAGTTAGAATACTATGAAGATCAATTTCAACATAATGCAATGAATCTTTGAAAGCATACACTTGCACCAGAGCATTAATGATCTGATGATCACAATTCACAAGTAGCATTGTCACAAACAACCTTATATATCTGATTGTTAATAAAGGTCAGGTGTAGTTTTGGATCAATTGTATGACACAAAGGTTGTTTGGTTAGTATAGATGATGTAAATGTGTGATTTTTGATTGCAATGAGTCAATATAGAGAATTGCAATAGAAGATCATGGTACTGCTGTTAACTGATTAACTCTCATTATCAAGGTCTAGTAAATTCTATTTATACATGATCCACACTGTTTGATTTGTATAAGATATAATATATATTTAAATCCATCTCATGTTTCACAGTTATGTGGCGTTTAATTTACCAAAATAAAGATATTATTTTTTGTTATTTTTGTTGCTTAATACAGTATCTGGATTTGAAAATGCTACCAAATTGCTAATATTCAAAGTTTGGTGACATTTTTTATACTAATATTCAAAGTTTAGTTACGATATGATCAAGATTAAAAACTTGGTTATTGTTGATTAAAGCTTTTATGTCAGTTGGGCTATTAAAGTTTAATACTCTGCAAGTTACCTTTACGGCCCACTAATTTAGCCCATTTCAAAATCTTTATTTCACTAACTAAAGCTAAGGAAAGGCTCAAACTTATGTGCAACGATCATTGTATTTTTGTATTTGTCCATATTTATTGCCATTAATTGGTTTAAAGCAAGATACGTTGGTTGTCTTTCACTAAATAATCTATGTTAAATTTTGATCTCTCCTTAATATCAACATGCAATTGATTCTGGAAGGGCCACTTAACCTCTTTTTATTTAATAGCATATGATCTCGTGTCTTAGTCACCGGTAGCCGTACGATATAGTTAAGGTTGATTATTCGATCTCCGTGATAATGTACCCCTGATAACCGGAAACGGATGAAACCGACTTTTTTTAGCATATCTAGCATGAGTGTCACTATTACTTGGTTCGGTATGAATTCATATCTATCTAGGGTTGTTATTAGCAAGACCCATTGGTACACCAGGTGAGTGGGTGTGACTCACCCCACCCACGCCCCCTACATCGCCTCTTTTACATGGGCTTGAGTGGCCATGCCGTGGCTGGAGGCTGGAGCGACGCCATGTCATGTTTGTAACAATATTTTTTTTTAATCAATCATCATATACCACCTCACCTTTTACCAATCATAATACATCACATCTTATTTTGCTTTTACCTACTCATACTTACCTGAGCATTTTCAAATTCTCACTTGCCCAGATGATTTACTCTCTCCTCCGTTACACACTCACTCAGGCCCTGTTTGATTTCGAGTCCGCCGGTCAGCCCGTTTGTTTCGTGAGAAGGCGCATCTGACCGAGGAAGCCATCTAACCGAACCAGGTGAAAATGGCTAACTGGGACTTGGATTTCGAAGTCGCTGAACCGGCTGACTGGCGTTGCTGGGCTCGATCTGGAGGGAAAGAAACCGTCGATGGTGCTGTTGATGGCGGAGATGGTGGCGGAGAAGGAGACGGGTTTGGAGGTGTAGAGAGAGGCGGCTGTGGAGAAAGAAACCGTCGATGGTGCTGTTGATGATCGATCGGGAGCAAAAAAAAACGAAGGTTTCTTCGATGGTGCTGTTAAGGTGATGGTGGCGGCGGAGAAGGAGGTTAAGGTGATGGTGGCGGCCGAATGAAACCATAGGGTTTCTTTCCTTTGCGTTGATGAAGATGAAGTTATAATACTTCATTTCATTTAATTCTTAATTTTCATATAAGCCCCTCAACTTAAGCTTTGTATTTTTAAAATCTCCTAGTCTTTACTCAAGTATTTTTAATATTCACGGGTTAATACAAGTCCGTATAAACATCGGATTGGAGTTTCATTTATTTTATTTTTAGTCGCTCGGACTTGTTTACAATATATAAAAATTTGGTTCGATTCCGGTATGGTTTAAGTGCACACGTTTTTAAACATGTTTTCTAGTTAAACATTAAATAATATGGTCTCGTGACCATCCTAAAAGGTCTGTGTCAAATCCGGTTAGTTCATATATAAGTCGTAGTTACAAAGACATTCAATACTCTTCACCAAATATCCACATATAAACACATAAATGTTTCTATCCCACACCAATGTGGGACAAGGGAAGTAAGTTTTTGTTGAAAATTTGGCTATTTTTATTGAATACAAAACACAATTTATGTTTTTTTTTATCATTCAGCAGGAATCAAACAGGCAAGTTTCAGTCAGATGCAGACCCAGTCAGAACTTCTAACTGGCTCAGCTTCTGACTCAGTCATATCATACTCAGTCAGACAAATCAAACAGCCCCTAAATTTAGGTTAATATGGGCTTTTAATAATATGATATGGGTTAAAATGGGTAAATAAAATTGAAGGAAATAATAACTAATGTGTCAGGATGGGTAATGAAATTCTAAGAATGGTTTATGCGCCAAAATCAGAATGGGTAAACTTAGGCTATCAGCCTTTCAGAAGCGCCAAGCCCTCAAACCGTAACCTGTAGCAATCGACGACGAACCTCCGACCTCCTCCGACGATCGACTGCTGACGAAGACTGACGACGACCGGCGACCTTCGACGACGGCCAAAGACCTCCGACGACCTATGTAGAATCGAACTTGGGTTAAAGCCTCTTTCAGTGAAAACCTTCAAATTGTTCAGTGGCAACTCAATCTTTAATCTTAAAACAAGGTAAATTCGATTCCTTAATGATTTGTTTCACTAATTTGAATGTTTAAGGTATATAATATAATATAGAGTAAGTTCTATGTAATTTAAGATTTCACAATATATGCATATTCTTTGAATCAGTTTTGCTTCAATTGGTTTCTGGTGAGTTTATTATATCTGTTTTTTTTGGTATTTAATAATTTCAAGAACACAATTACACTTCTTAAATTTGAATAACATGAACATGGAGAATTTGAGATCATATGCATGTAAATAGATCATGCAATTTCTAGCTTATTTGACTTGTTCCCCTGGTTTGTTTGTTTGTTTTTTTCAATAATTGGACGTGAAGTGAATCAACCCATTTTAAGTAAATTGTTTGAAATCGTGTTTGGTCTTTCCTTTTAATTCTTGATAATTAGAAATCATACTTGGCATCCTTTCTTCAGAATTGCTTGTTTCACTAGACCTTTTTTTTAAGTTATGAAACAATGATTAACCATATTCGTTCTTTAGGTGACATGAGTATTTGCATACATATATACTCCCTCAATCCTGAAAATACACAGGTCTTTCTCTGAAGATGTAAATTTAAGGAGATTATAGATCATATTTGGGGTGTTAACCTTGAGACAGTTAGTTATCATCTATTCATCTACAACGATTTAAATAGCATTTAAGTTTTGACACCAATCATGTCAAAAGATTGTGATTGTTAGTATCATAAGTTCTGTCACTGTTGAATTTCAAAGTTATTTTAACTACAAAGAACTTAGTTGAACCATTGAACTTGATCAGTGTGATACATTTTCTTATCTAATCTTAAAAACTACAAAACAGAAGTTGTGAATATTTTTTGAAATAAATAAGAAAAACCCATTTGGCACTTTCGTGTTGAGGCAAACTAAATGTTAAAAAAAATTTAGTTATTGATTACATGGTTAAAACATCCTTGTGAACTTTCATTTTTGAGCTTCAATTAATGGTTTTATAAAATACATTATTGATTACATGGTTTATGCAAAATTGTTTACACTTTACAGTCCTCCGTTTCCTTCTTTTGATTGATATTATTTTTCTTATTTAATTCTAGTACATTAACCTTTTTCATTTAGTGGATTACCTCTTAATTCTGATTTTGTGGAGATACAAATAGAATATGAGAAAACGTTAAACTTTTTTGAATGAAGTACGTCTAAGAATGCTAATTTATGATATTGGATGGAATGGTTCTAAGAATATGATATTGTAGATTCACTATGAATATAAATATGATATTGTTGATTCATCTTTCTATGAATATCATCGATTCACTGTCTGGTAATTTTGACTTTATTTGGTCAATAATGCTAGAGAACAGTAGCATTGCTAAAAAGTCTGGCTATTTTATTATAAAAACAATTTTTTAACAGTTTTTGCGATATTTATCTTTAATTTGTTTTTTAACCCCGACCGTTTTGACCTACCTGTGTCTCCTTCTACCAAAAACAATCTTGTATTCATATAAAGTGAAGATGAAAACTAGTAACTGCAACCTGATTTTAGCACATAGAACATACGTATAGTTAACTCTAAATAAACACAGAAATATAAATAATATAAAGGACTACTATGACAAATGTTAAAGTATAGGGAGACATAGTGAAAACGTACTTGCAGCTTTCACACTTTTGAGGGCTTGATTCAAGTCACGGGCTCACAACTCCACGATTAGTCAAACATCTTCCTTAAGAAGTCAGAATCGAGCGTTCTATAGTACTACCATATTTGCACAACGTACAATTGATTGATTGAAGTATAACCTCGGTATAATATTTTCAGGGGGCGGCACGTAGGTTTATACGGTGAGTTTTGTCCGAGTTTCTGGAATTCGTCTTTTTCTTATAATTGCATCACCGTTTTCAATTCTGTGGAAACAATTGCTGCTAATAATGTAAGAGCACGTTTTTTTGCTTGTGGGTGTAATATTTTTCATGTTGCATGCAAGGTGTTCGATGATTTGCCCCAATGAATACTTGTATACTATACTAGGAGAGCATGCTGTATTTACCTCCTCTGCGGGTTCCCAATTCTTTTAGTGGTGGTTTTCGGTGGTTAAGTCTTGTGTGTTGCATACGTATATGCAGATTCAACATCTTGAGTATTTGGTTTTTAGGATTTCAGTGTGATTGTTTATCTTTGTGCATGCATTTATCTTTGAAAGTTATCCTAATTGCAGGGGTTTAATATTGAATTTTTAGGCTGTTTTAATTGGGTGCTTTGAATTACTTCGAAGTACGTGTTTTTTTTTTTTCATCTTCATTCATATTCTTCAATCTATATCCTACAATTTACATGATTATGATGTCGAAAATTAGTTAACTTGATGCCTAAAACTGAAATATAGCTCTTTCTTTTTAACAAAAATGAATGATTTGTGGCCATCTGTTCATCACTTATACAACCATTTTCCTGTATGTTTTATGAATGCAAATTTTTGTTTCACGAGAATCATTATCTAATGTGATAGTAAGTATCCAGTTTTAGCAGATACATTTGGAGCCTTTGAACTCCCTAGGAAACAAACTCATAGACATTTACTACTTGTTTGTTCTTGTTATTCCTACTTTTATTTATCTTTTTTTATTTCTGCTATAACCCATATAATGTTTATGCTTATTATAAGTTCGAGATAACTAATCCCTCAAGATCTACCCCTTGAGCGGGCTAGACTCCAAAGAACAAACGCACGAAAAAACCAAATTACTTTGATCCAAAATTTTCTTCTGCTTCAAATGCAAATGCAAACGTACAAAGTCTTATGGAAAAGTGATCTAAATTAATGCATAAACTTCATGTGCACAGTAACTGGTAGGTAAATAGGGGACGTGGGTCTCTTATGACGGTATTTGGGTAACGGGTCGGGTTGGCATGTATCAATATCCAACTTTAATATTTTGCCCCATATAATCTTTATCTTCAACCCTAATATTTTGCCTCCTTTTGCATAGATACTTCCTAAAAATCCTTAAAATGGCTTGCATTTCACATAATTTCGGAGGTTCCATGAAAATTCGCCAGCTGGATGTTGCATTTCAGAAGCAATTTCCACACAAACTTTCTCAAATCTTCTTCCAGCAAACCAAGAACTTTAAATCATCAAAATATGTTGATTCCGGTTATCATATCTATTCGAATCGCTATCAATCCTGCATCAACAGTGTTTCCTCAAACCATAACATTTCTGGTGAGCAACAAACTCAATTACTCTAACAACTCTCTGGTTTTCAATGTTTTCTGATATTTTATTTCATTACAGAAGAAAGAATTTCTGTATTGGTGATTGGTGGTGGAGGAAGAGAACATTCGCTTTGTTACGCGTTAAAGCGATCTCAATCCTGTGATGCGGTCTTCTGTGCCCCCGGAAATGCTGGTATTTCCAACTCAGGTGATGCCACGTGTATTGAAGATCTTGATGTATTTGACAGCTCAGCGGTTATTGATTTCTGCCATAAGTGGGGAGTTGGACTTGTTGTGGTGGGTCCCGAAGCACCCCTTGTTGCGGGGCTTACAAATGATCTTTTGACAGCTGGCATACATGCTTTTGGTCCTTCATCAGAAGCTGCTGCTTTAGAAGGTTCTAAGAACTTTATGAAGAGTATATGTGATAAATATGGGATTCCAACTGCTAAGGTTTGTATTATACTTGAATCACTTTGTATGTGTAAATAATGTGGTTTCTTGATTTGGGGTTTTGAATTGATTCAATATGTTATGCTTGTGAATTGTTATAATCTGATACTAGCTGCTACAAAAATGATAATCAATAAGTGAATCAAATTACATAACTGCCATCTCTAGTAAGTTATAAATAGTAACCCGATATGAAAGACTTATTCAGTATGTCTATTTTAGTCCGTGTGAGTTCAAATCCTTGCAAATTTAGGATTATGTGTTATTTAGGAATTAGGAGTAAAAAAATGCTGTTAAAACAATTTAAAAGATTAACTCAACATGGACTCGAGATTAATTTTGGCGTTTCTTTGTTTCAATGTTCGTTTTTTCATACTTTCTTTCAAGTCTCCGTAATTTGTAAACTTATATATACAAGTATATTTTTCTCTTCTTTTTTTTTTTCTAATTTCAGAATTAACAGATACATGGATACACAATTAGGTGGTGTTAGGATTTAGGAGTAAAACATTGTTGCTTAAAAATATATATGCTAATGTCTTAAATAATCAGAATTTGCCACACACACTACTAAACAACTTACTTTCTGTTTGTTACAGAATTACCATTGTCTTCTGTAACGCGTTTATTTCAAACGCTTATCTGATTATTTAAATTCACACTATGTAATTATGTTTGGTTTTGTTTTTTTCCTGCAAGTGAAACATAATATTGATTTTTTCTTTATTATCATAAACTAAATTTACTGCAGTATGAAACATTTACGGACCCGTTAGCTGCAAAGAAGTATATCAAAGAACAAGGGGCTCCCATTGTTGTAAAAGCAGACGGGTTAGCTGCAGGAAAAGGCGTAATTGTCGCGATGACACTGCAAGAAGCATTTGAAGCTGTCGATACGATTCTTGTAAACGGGTCATTTGGGAACGCGGGTTCTTCCATAATTGTGGAGGAATTTTTGGAAGGTGAAGAAGCATCATTTTTTGCACTTGTTGATGGTGAGAACGCGCTACCTCTAGAATCTGCACAGGATCATAAACGGGTCGGTGATGGGGATACGGGTCCAAATACGGGTGGAATGGGTGCATACTGTCCTGCACCTGTTTTGACCCAAGAACTTCAGTCACGGGTCATGAGCTCCATAATTCTTCCAACTGTGAAAGGGATGTCAAATGAAGGATGCAAGTTTGTTGGAGTTTTGTATGCTGGACTAATGATTGAGAAGAAATCTGGATTGCCAAAATTAATTGAGTATAATGTGCGGTTTGGAGATCCAGAATGCCAGGTCAGCTAATGTTTTTCTCTTTTTTTTATTTGATAAACGGTGAACACGCGCGCAAAATTTAACAACTTTCAGCTAATTTCATGATGATGGATGGTTTTCATGATTCAACCTCCTATGAAAACGGCTCATTCGAGTTATTAATCACAAGGATTTTAGCAGTCTCACTTCTAAAGCAGATGTTTGGATTCGTGTTTAAGAAATATTTATCAAATAACTTTGATTGAAAGTCTCAATAAGGAATCTTAAAATTCTGATTATGTCATTAGTTCATAGGCAAATAATCAGTTTTAGATGATCATTATATTAAGGATGCATAAGGGTAATATAAAGTTACCTATTTACCAGTTTACCCTTTTGTTTAACCTTTTTTAAGGTATATGAGATATTTTATTTTAATAATTACAACTTGAGACAGTAAAAGAATTCCAAACACAGCTAGTTTCTATTACAGTTGACTATATAATTATGCTAATTGAATACCACATAATCCAAACACAACTTTAACCGCCATAACTACCTAACAGTTTTAACCATAACTAACTTAACTACCATACTTTACAATACTTCAAATGATATTACTAAATTTATGATTAATATATGTGAAACAGGTGTTGATGGTTCGTTTGGAGTCTGATCTAGCACAAGTACTGTTAGCCGCATGTAAAGGCGAACTAAACTCGGTGAGTCTAGAATGGGCCCCTGGTTCAGCCATGGTGGTGGTTATGGCTAGCAACGGTTACCCTGGAAGCTATACAAAAGGAACCAAGATTCGAAACCTTGAAGAAGCCGAGGTTGCGGCTCCAGGTGTCAAAATATTTCACGCGGGGACCGCTGTTGATGCAGATGGCGATTACATTGCGACTGGAGGTCGGGTTTTGGGTGTGACCGCAAAGGGAAAAGATCTTGAAGAAGCAAAAGACCGTGCTTATCGAGCTGTTGAAGAGATCAAATGGGATGGAGGCTTTTACAGAAATGATATCGGTTGGCGAGCACTTCCCGTGATACAAAAAACCTCAAATTGGTGAGTTTTTTTTTTTTTTTTTTTTTTTTAGACACAAGAATTTTACTCGGTTTTGGTACATTTATGGGTTTGTGTAACTTAAGTCATGACAATAAGCATTAAGATGTTGGTGTTGTGTATTTTTTTTGCCTCCTTAAACTTTTTATTACTTTATACATATAGATAATTATGGGAGGGTTTAAATGAGAGCTTCCGTTTTTTCGAAAAAATCAAGAGGCGTCCATTACCAACCAGTCCCGCGGCCAACACTAGGTGGGTAAATTGCGTGACACAAGGAAAATTGGGTGGTGTCAGGCTTTTTTGCTTTGCTAAAACTTCTATTATAAAAAGTCTAGTTCTAAAGTTAAGGTAATTTTTTTTGCTTTGCTAAACCTTCGAACTTTATTGTTTGAACCGTCCGGAATTTCCGACCTGAACTGCCGACCCGGACATATAACCCCATAACGATAGGCAGTGGGAAGAAAATTTATGTGTCCTTTGACTCTCGACCCCCTATAATCTTTGAAGGATGTTTTATGTAAAAACTATAAAGCTATGTCCGTCATCGTTTTTTGTATAGATTTCTGGTTTTAGAGAAGTAATATGCAAAAGAGTTTGTATAAAAAATTTGGTTTTTGAGTGAAGCGGGTGTTGTCAGTGACTCGTCAATTCGTGAACCACCTGGGTCCCTAATCTTGTTATTAAATACATCAAAAGCCTAGATACCACAGTCCACCAATCCTGTTACAAGTTTCCATGGACCACCTGAAAAAAACATGGACGCCTCAACTATCTCGGGCCTCACGTGTAATAATATGTCTAGGCCTTTTACATACTCAAAATTTTATATAATCAAAATATGTTTTTATTCAAAATTGTCATTCCTTATTCAAATTTAACCAAATAAATAACTTATATACATATATACTATTTCCATTATTTTAAACAACATAATACGAGTATATTTAGGCATTTTTTAGTTATAAACGACGAGCAGTGGCGAAGCTTGAAACTTATCAGTGGGGTTGCCAAGATCATATATGTAGAATTTTCAGGGATTTTGTGGGTTGCCGGCCTATATATATAAAAAAAATTTCGGTCGAAATAGCGAAATTTACACTACGCGCGAAAAAATCAGCGGTTGCCCGGGCAACCCCAGGCACTCACAAAGGTTCGCCCCTGGTTAATGGTTCGGTTGGAAGTGAGAACTAGAGTTATGTTGGCTGGGACATGTTTGAAGCTCATGTTAATGCAGTTTTGCTTAAGGTATTTTAACTTGTTTGAACCAAATGTTTTGATGATTTATTCATGGGAGGATCATATGAATGGCCAAGTTTGACAAAAAAAAAAGTCAATATGAATATTGAATATCTCGTAGTTGTCGTTTGTGGAGTTTTAAAAAAAAGCTGATATGACCATTGAATATCTCGTATCCGTCGTTTGTCTTACCCAACATCCATGTAGCCATCTCATATAGTTTGACATTCCAAGGGAGACCGGCTAGAACAATGTTCGGCTATGTGAAATTTGAGAGACTCGTTTAGGATAATGGTTGGCTAGGTGAAAGTTGTTTGAGTCAATGGTTGGCTAGGTGTAAGCCGTTTGGGTTAATGGGTCGCCAGGATTAGAGTAGTTCAAAAAAACCGGTTCCAGAACCGGTCCGAACCGAACCCGAACCGGCGGTTCTATACCGGTTCCACCATGAACCGACCAAAACCGGTTAGGAACCGGTCAAAACCGACCAAAAACAGTTGAAAACCAACCAAAAAAACCGGTTAGAAACCGGAACCGGTTCCTCTCTACCCGATTTTAACTTTAGTTGACCGGAACCGGTTCCTAAAAAAAACCGGAATGAGCACCTCTAGCTAGGATAAAGCCATAAGTTGGTTGGATCTGGTGTAGTCGTTTGGGACAGTTTGGGCTTAAAGTCATGGTCATATTGGCTTTTTGTCAACTTGGCCATGTATGTGATTTGTGTACAAGAACTTTTGCATTAGTTTATGATATCTTTCTTTTTGAGATGTTACACATGTGGATTATTCATAAATCAAATATTCAAATATTTCAAATTTTATATATGCAATGTACTCTAAGTTTTCTCTTTGTGCTTTGATGTTATGAGTTAGGCTATGATGTGTATTTTTATGTTTGGGTTGTTTGGTGGTGATTCGATTATTCGCGTACTCGCTTATTCTATTACAACTTTACATGGGAGAAAATATTCTATTGCTCTCCGTACGACTTCGAGGGCGTACGTATAACGGGTAGATTGTAAGCTTGTCAAACACGTGGTCACACACTTTGCATGATAATCACTATTCATAAACTTTGAGATATTGCATATATTTTTATACTTATGACTATATAAAACTGTATGGAAACTCACCAACTCTGCAAATAGTTGAAACTCTCTATTTTACATGTGTAACATGTTAGTTAATGCAGATTTGAAGACAATCTATGATGATGTATGAGCCTAGATAAAATCATGGATAAATGTGTTACGTTGAAACTATCTACTTTGGTGTTTTAAATGAATGACATGAAACTTTGATCATGATTAAAATATTGTAACATTCATATAGCACGTGATGAACAATTGATCCGCGCCGGTGTTTCCGCCACCGGCAAAGTGTGACATAATAAAGTTGGGTCATTGAGTTAGCTTTAAACTTTAAAAATAGGTCGTTTAAATATTGCATAATTGGGTTGACTTAATGCGTTAGCTTTCAACTTTATAAAATAGGCTAATAGGTTATAAGTAATTGAGTATTGGTCTATTGGGTTATATTGTTAATTGTAACATCCATGAATTTTCCTATGTAAACACTTTGCAAGTTTGATTTAACGAGAGGTTGTCTTTGAGTACAAAAATTGCGTAGTTATTCATTTACATGCAACATAATATGATACAAGGATACGCTATAAGTTGTGTGACATGATATATATGTGACACCCAGCCTCCCGGCCCCTGGTCCCCGACCTCCGACCCAAGAAAAGGGATCGTCACTAAACAATAATCATGCCAGGATCGAG
>WOUH02000045.1:8711470-8727691 GCA_009936405.2 Stevia rebaudiana
ACAGCCAAGTTTCAGTCAGATGCAGACTCAGTCAGAACTTCTAACTGGGTCAGCTTCTGACTTAGTCAGATCATACTCAGTCAGATTTATCAAACAGCCCCTTAACCTTTTGTGAAGTTCTTGACTTTGAAACCCAAAGTGATCATTATTTTCTTACTATTATATATATTAAAAACCAACTTTAACTCCACTCACAGAAAACACTGGAATTTTTACTATAGCTATTGCAGGATGTACAAAAGTTTAGTGCACAAATATACATACAAATACAATAGATACAAAAGATAAGTGAATCTTTGTATACGCGACATCGTATACTTATTTTTTCGTATTGTTAAAATAAATTACAACCCTGTTTAAATTTTCAGGTTCCTAATTGTTATTGCTTTTATGCGTTTTCTATTCGTCTTCCTTCTGGGACAAACACACAATTGGGATCATCATTGCAGCAGCGAATAGGGATATACCGGCACTGGCGTCGGACCCCAATTTTGCCCCGCTGTTAACCAAAGTTGGTGAAATTAGCGGTTTTAACCTGAGATTGCTTTTTTGAATTTTATTATTTTCTAATGAGTTAAAAATTTCAATGGCATTTGAGTGAAACGAGCTCGCCATGGCTTTTCAAACACTTCCTTTTGATTAGCAAAATCTCATTTTACCAAAAATATATATATATATATATATATATATATATAGGAAGTAAGGTTGAAATAAAGTGGTGCGTTATTGACATTACCATTAATCCAGTATTCTTAAGTGCAAATTATATATTAGGTTTTTGTAAAGCAAAGTCTAACATTAATGTTCTGTGATCATATTTGAAGTAAAGTCAGATGAAGCATATTAGATTTTTGGAAGATGTAAGCAAGGATGACAATATGTCTCATAGAATATGGGAGTGACTGTTAATTTGTTTGTGATTAAAACTTTACAAATGACTTAATTGTTTGCTCTATTTAATCAACCTACCAGGTGTCTTCATTAATTTCAAACAAGACCGCTATAGTTATACGTCCACTCATTTCTTTGATGCAATATGAGGTATTTAGTGCAAGTATTTCTAGCTTATGTTTTTATGTAATGTTCAAATTAGGTTTTCAAATACTTATATGTTGCTTAGATGCCTCAATGATGAGGTAACCATAAGGCTTAAAAAGAAAGCATCGACAGAGTGGTCTCTACTTCCTCTCTCTTTCAAAATCAATTGCAGAGCCTCATTTTCAACCATCCGACTACCGACGACCTGAAGAGCTCTTGGGAGAAGGTAAACAAAAATTGTAGTTCATTGTTGTAAAATTTTTATGTTGTAAATTTTGATTTATGTGTTGTTTTTTATAGAATCGTCAAATTTAAATTTTAAATATAGTAAGTGCGATTTACTCTCTAAGATTTTCAAAACTTAAGCAGTTTTAGTCTACCCTTAATAGTTTTCGGCCCGAAGGTTTCAAGCCTTAACAATTTTCTTCATTAAACGTTTCACCGAAGACTGTTAAGACGTGAAATGTTAAGGACGAAAACTGTTAAGACCTAAAATGTTAGGGACGAAAACTGTTAAGATTTGAAAGGGGTGAAAAATTTTAAGACTTAAAACATTAAGGATGAATTGATAAAACTTTAAACGTTAGAGATCGTTTCTATTAACGGTGTACTGAAACTTTTAAGTATTGCAAACTTAATGGATAAAAAGTGCAGTGTACTTTTTTAAATATTTAAGATAAATACTTAATTAGATAATAATAAACTTAAATCTATTTTATAATTTAAGATAATGTTTGTTAGAGACTAGGAGCTGCAAACAATATACATGATAGGCATGTTTGCCTATGTGAATTGTTTATTGTATGTACTTGCCGTTTTAATTTTAGACTTTAATCCATGAAGTTAGTTTCTCATACGGATTGTTAATTAATAGGCTTCCCAACATTTATCTGAATATAGTCACATGATATAAAAAAATGTGAAATTAAGTTGAATATGATTTTGCTTACATATGAACATATTTGTCACAACAATCTTTAACTTGATTTTGGTTTCCTGTTCATGTGTCATCCGACGCTATGGTCATATTAAGGGACTTCTTTTGGCTTATTTTTGTGGTTTTAAAGAAGGGTAAATACTTTAAGAAACATAGGTTTGCATTCCACAAAGCTCTTAGATTGAACAATTTCATTAATTCATGCGTTATAATGTTGTGCAGGTATACTCCACTATAGAAATTTGCCTTCGGGTCATATATTATAGCAAGATTAATGCTTATATACCAGCTTGAATAAAAAAAGCATTTTGTCACCTGCAAATATTTGGTTACTTTGTTTGTTTGCTATCTATTTTATATTATAGGATTTTGGAGTGGCGGAGCCGGATGACAATTCAACAGAAGGTGTTTACGTTTTGATTAAGGTAAATTAGAATAACACTGCCAATAATTACCTATTTAAGTATCTTTAACATCCATGAATCACTTTTGTATTATGTTTACGGGTATATGATGTTAATAGCTTTTGTTGATTTCAATTTGTCTGCATGTGTTAGTTCACTCAATTGGCCAATGTAAATTAATATGTCGAGTGTACCTATATCTGATATGAATTGGGAACATCGATATTAAAGTTTTTATTTTAGAAGTGGGTTCAAGATTAACGTGTCGTTTACCTGTGACAATTGTCATAAAATGATACAATTGTTAGACCTGCGGGTTGAAAATTCTAGTATATATATTAAAAACCAATTTTTACGCTTCTCACATAAAACACTGTGGAATTTTTACCATATATATTGCAGGATGTACATAGTTCCAAGAGTGGTACGTGGCCTCTTTTTGGGGTTCCTTTATGAGGTGGAAGCATCAACGATTAACAAGAAATCTATCTTTATGTTTTACACACACACGTAATCTCTCTTTCTCTTTCGGAGATGCAGATTTGCTTCCGCCGTTGAATTTTCAGATCCTAGGTCGTCGGACATGTGGAAAGAGAGCGTAACCGCTGGATGTTGCGGCTCGATCCTTGGCAAGGCAACTTGATTTGTGTTGCAGCCATGTCGGAGCGCAATTTGCTTCGTTCAGTTTCATATTTGAAATAGGATGGATGGGCAAGCCGTGAGTATGAACTATAAACTTTCCAAGTTAATTAGAGCGATATTGAGAATATCTTCATCTTGGCAACCATATATATATATATATTCTATAATGTTCTAATTTTAATGTATATGAGCCTCATATATGTTGTCCACGTGTAGTAAATGGTATGCATATATGTCTAAAGAACGTATGCCTCACCCTTGTGTAAATTTTATTTATATATTTTCATATTTGTTAATTGTTTGATTGTAATTTAGTTGGCATAGTACCATATGATCATCATGACCTTCCGGCTCATGGGTTGATGAGATTAAGATAATGCTTATTAGGGATGATGATGATGGCCAATGGCGACAACAATACTCAATCAGGTGTAGTTTTTATTCTGAACATACAAACTGCAAATTTGTTGAGATTGTTACTGATAATGAGTTGATATTAAAGAAAAATGTTTGGTGATTTATGTAATTGTGTCTGTTTTGCATCATTGCTAATTTGATCTGTATTACAAGACGCTTTTATGTTACTTCAAAAAGATATTTATGCGATATTTTCTGACAGTTTGTGTTTGTTGTGTGGTGTAGGTTCGATGTTTTAGTTATGCACATCCTTGGAAGTCATTATCTACTGCTAACAAGCATTGGCGATGTTTTTGGTCACTCCTTTTGCTTTCAAACTACCCAATATGTTTCTCTTTATTACCATGACCATTAAAGTAAGAAAATTCGTATCTCATCTCCATGGTTATGCCTAATTTTTTATTAGTCATGGTGCTTCTTGGTTATGAGTTATGACTTACTGTTAATCTTATCACTTTCAGAAGTTCGTTCTCTAACCTAAGAATTTTTATTCTTTGTTTATATGTTTGTAAGTTGTAACTAGCTGATGATTTTTTTGTGTGTTTGAATTACCAACTCTTTCTTTTATATTATATTATATTATTATGTGCTTATAATTACTTCTTATTAACGCTTTACTTTTTATTAAGCTATAATGTCTTCGTACTCAAAAGGGTTTGTGGCTTCAAAAATTGTGTTACGAAACTATTTTTCTAGCTTGCTTTTACATTGTATTTAAATTATATTTAGAATGATTTTATTGACATTACCATTGAATTGTATATTTACTATTGTTAATATTTGATACAAAATGTTGAATTTTCTCTATCCATTACAAAATGCTAAATGTTAATACTTCGTTGGTATCATTTCACTTTACTGCTTTTGAAAATCGTATATTTACTACGTCAGTTGATATCTCTTACGCTGTGCTGGATATGTCAGGTCCCAGAGAGGAAGCATGTTTAGTGAGCAACCTAATTACAACTCTTCTTATTATCCAACCACCACCACATTGTATTTTAACCATTCTCTGTGTGCTTTTGTACTATTAATAGAGACCCGAATGACGTTGGTTCGTTGCATCGCCTATGCCATCAAGCAACGCACTGTGTGGGAACGTATGTCTGTTTTGATTTTTTAATTTACTTGCAAATAGACGCATATGGATCCTAATATGCAAATAGGTTGTACACCAGCGTAGGTGTTTTTACAGCATCTTAATTTCCCGCTGCGTCACGCGTGTGGAAAAAATCTAGTTCTTGTTTAAAATTGAAATTTCAAGCTTGTTTTATTTTGATAACTTCAAATCTTCAATTTAGTTAGTTTAGCTTAATATTCAAACAAAAATTATTAAACAAACCACATGTTACCCGTAGATACGATACATGACTTATCTTAACTATATGTTATTTTTAAGAATTATTTTATTAACAGGTTTTTAAATTCTTTTTATTGTACTATTATTTTATATCACCTTTGTGATCAAGATCTTTACTTTTTTTAAATGTTATTAAAATTGTTGTTCGATAATTAATTTTACAAAATTTCGCAGAAACTTGTTTTTTAGTGTTATTAAAATTGTTAGTACAACTTTGTTGTTATACATTTAATTTCAAATGATTTAATTTAATTACAACTTTGTAGTTGAAAAATATATGCATCGTCATTGTTACAATAGATTCATATTATAAAACGTATATAAAGTCTGTGTGAATGTCAAACAATTGATAGATTAAATTGATATACCTATAACATGAATTTGTAGATGCGCATGATTCATTTTTGTTTGGTAAGCCGATTTAAAAATAATTTATCTTAAGAGAGCTCAAACTCAAATTCCACTCTTTTTGTTGTCCATTTCTAAAGCTCCAGTTGGCCGGTGAAGTTGACATATCCTAAAATGTCATTATATGTAATAAGAAGTAAAGTCAGATGGAAGGAAATGTGCAATGTTTGTGCCTCACATGTCTTAAATTTGTTTCAATCTCAATGTGCTATAACAAGAAACTAAACATTACAACCATACGATAGTAATTATCTGTATAACTTCCAAAATAATATTGAGAGTGGGATTTGTACCCACCCCCTTTCGGACCAGAACCTTAATCTGGCGCCTTAGACCAACTCTGCCATCTCAACCTGATTGCTCTTGATCTGATTTTAGTTTACCATATAAGATAAATCTACTAACTTCCTGGTTCAATAGCATTATCGACACATTCATTCAATTCGAGTAAAGTCAAAAGGTCTTATTCAAGTTACATTTTTTGAACGACACCATCTAAGTTAGATGGACGATGCATAAAATGAAATATTTTATATATACACCTTGGTTTGGTTTTCTCAGTTTGAATATTATTTCGGTTGAAACTGAAATCAAACGGTTCAAAGGTAGCAATCCAATAAAACACCATTGTGCTTCCAAATATTTATAGATATCACTAGGTTTCCAAACTTATCTTAAAAGTGGATTCATGGGATACGTTATTATTGGAGTTTGTAATATTATGAATTTTACACTTGCAATTTTATTGAACCTTTATTTTATATTTTATGCCGTAAATAATGTGATTTATGTTCTAAAAAAAAATTAGAAGTGACATTAAAACTAGTATGAAAATGTAATTATGATTTTTTTTTTTTAAGGGCACAAGTTAGCTACAGGTGAAAAGCGATTTATCAATCCCTCTGGTATTGGTAAAGACATCCGCTCTTCATTCTTCAAGCAGAAGAAATGCTCAAGATCAAACGAGAACTTACATTCATATAGTTTTTTGGCTATGCTTTCTATAACCTTGACGTGTGTGATAATAAAATTTAAATAATCATATATGAGAAAGCTACTTTGCTACTTTGAATCATTTGTTTTAACACCTGTCAATATGATTTTCTTTCGTACAATCTTTACGATTAATAATTTCCGTAACATTTTACAATATTGATCACCTCAAAGATAAGGAAACTCCATATTCATCTAGTCGACGAATCACAATGTATCTACATCTAGTTCGAATTTTTAAAACAAAATGTATAAACCAAATCCTCATCTAAAACATCCCACATACCATATTTCATCGATTGGTTTTTTTAACGTTTTTTTTTTTTTTTTCAAAAGTTTTTAATTATTTAAATTATTTATATACATATTTTGAATTCTTTTATACTTTTTATATTACCTTAAATTATAATATAAATTTATATTTGTTATTATCTAATTAAATATTTATCTTATATATTAAAAAAACTCAATACACTTTTTATCTATTGGGTTTGCAATACTTAACAGTTTTAGTCCGCCATTAACAGAAATGGTCTCTAACGTTTGAAGTATTATTAATATTCATCCCTAACGTTTAAAGTCTTAAAAATTTTCGTCCTTAACGTTTCAATTGTTAACAATTTTCGTTCATAACGTTTCAGGTCTTAACAATTTTCTGTTTAAAGTTTCAAGTCTGGAAATCTCATAGAGAGAAACCGCATTTACTCAATTTATATTTTAAATTGACGTTTATTTAATTTGTATAACTATCAACTAAGTTTATGGAATTTATATTTAAAAAGTTTCTAATGCATAATTTTAAAAATCTCAAAGCATAATTTATAGTAATAAAAGTGTTAAAATATTTATTTTTTTAGTGTTCACAACATGGTAACTTAATATATATATATTTAATGATTCAATTATAAAGTTTTAAGTTTTAATTATGTAACTTCGTGTGATACACGGTTATAAGCTAGTTTTGATTATATACTCGACCAAAAACAATCGACATTCATGAATAATAATATAAAAACTTATTTACTATGACATTGTGCTTGGTGATTTTCTGTAACTATTACGCTCTATCACGATTTCAAACAATTCTCCTTCAGAAGCCTCATCAAAATCCTTCATCTTTCCTATATTAACATTACCATAATATGGTCCACTTCTTCTGGTTTGATTTAGCCATTGTGAATCTATGTTTCCCATTGAAAAAAGCTCTTTGCTATCTTCATACCCTGAAGAAGATGAAGTTGCCATTGGTCCCATGAAACAAGGATTTTGAGTTCGTTGCAAATTCGCGGGTTCATATTTAAAGATACTTTGCCCAAAATTTACAAGCAACGTAACATCACTGTTTGCAGCTAATGTTGGATAAAGTGGGCTCCCAAATTCGTCATCCTTACACTTGATTTCATGTACGCGTTTAGAATCTAGTGTGAAAAAAACCTTCTTCTCGGTTGGGTTGTACCCGCAACCGATCACTTTATTGCCTCTTTCCCATCTTTCGATATTTAATTCGCTTACGAGTTTGAAACCTACAAAGTCATCAAGCCAACTCCCTTACATAAATTACTAAAAAAAATCTTAAAAGAATATTAGTTGATAAAGATATAAAAGAAACTGCTATATTACATACTAGCTTAAAGACCTTGTATTACACATGGTTACATAATCAACATTTAAAATTTTATCATTTAATCATTGCATATATATATTAAGTTAATATGTTGTGAACACTTAAAAAATAAATGTCTAACACTTTTATTACTATAAATTATTCTTTAAAATATTAAATATATATATTCATTATAAATTGTTTTAATATATGTTCCTTAAACTTAGATTATAATTATACAAATTAAAGACACGTCAAATTTAAAATTTAAACAGTTTTCGTCCACCCTTACTAGTTTTCGTCAACAACGTTTCAAATTTTAACAATTTTTGTCATTAAACCTTTAACAAAACATTGTTAAGACTTGAAACGTTATGAACCAAAACTGTTTAGATCTGAAATGTTAGGTAGGGACGAAAACTGTTAAAACCAGAAACGTTAAGGGACGAAAACTGTACGTTAAGACTTGAAACGTCAGAAATGAAAAATTTTAATAATTGAAACGTTAGGGATGAAATTAATAAGACTTGAAACGTTAAAGACTGTTTATGTTAACGGTGGACTTAAACTGTTAAGTATTGCAAACCTAATAGATAAAAAATATAGTTTACTTTTTTAAATATATAAGATAAATAGTTAATTAGATAATAATTAACAAATTTAAATCTATTTTATTATTTAAGATAATATAAAAATAAAAAAGAATTCAAAATATTAATTTACTTAATTTAAATAATCACATGAGTCATCAGAATTGAATGTTTTGTTAAGTAAAGTTACAACGGAATTACATGTATAATGTCTAAAGACTCATGTGACTAGCTCACATCTCAAAGCATGAAAAAAGTTGGGACAAAAAAGACAAGAATAGAGACGTAATTTGATATGTAACATAGAAGTTATTTTAAAATGCACCGTGAAAAGGAGGTCATGAAATATATAATTGTGCACCTTTCCAAGTGTTAAAATATTTGCGCCAAACAAGTATTAGTTGGTTGTTAGGTTGACCTACCATGGTTGTGTTATCATCTATATATACTTTTTTAATGTTTTAGTATTATAAGGCTATATTATATCTGCTTCATACAGATTAAAATAAAAACGAATATTGTTTTGTCTTAACTAAAAACCGAATATTCTTTTCAACTGCATTACTATTTCACTAATTGGACTGCTAGCATAAAAGGCAAAGTGTATAAAATTTTTCTTTGGTATATCTTAGAAATTTAGTGAATGTATAAGAAAATACCAATGGTTTAATTCTTTCAATATATTAATTTATTTTTAAATTATTATACAAGTTATTCAAGTGTTTTCACTTTTCTTTTTTTGCAGAAAAGAGTACATTTGTTTATAAATGTTTTTGGTTAATAAAAGCCAACGAATTGTTAGAAGATAATATGTATTTCTAACATACTTTTAGCAGATTTGGTATAAACAAACCAAACAACTTATACTTTTGGTGTAATTTTGATTTCTTGGGTTAAACATTGGTTGTAATCGTTTGCTAGCATCTTGCTACTAGTTTCTATTTGAATGATCTTAAACCTTTCCAAGAAAAGTATTAATAAGTTTTAATAGTTTGATGAATTTAATGAAAATAAGATAGTCTCTTTATAATTAAATTCTAAAATCTTATAACTCCAAAAGTAATTTTAAAACGAATATATATTTCTTTGTATTGCTTAAACACAAAATACATAATACAAAATTAGAAACTTATCAAATTAGAAAAATTGGAACAATTAATGCTTTAGAATATTATATAACTATAGGTGAAGTCTTAACCCATTATATAAAACTTTTGCTCTTGGATTTGTTTGCATTAAAAGTAATGAAGAGAGATGCAAACTCGATATTTATTAAACACAAAAGTATTAACGGTCAAGCTAACTTTTTTTTGTCTTTGTTGGATTAACCTCTTAAGAATTAGAATATAGGTTAGGACGGAGGGTTGACCCTCAACCCAAAGTATAATATCCATGAAACGATAAAATTTGTTACCTCATTTTTATTCTAAACTATCATAAGCATAAGGGCTAGAACCCGTGAATCCGTTGTTTAATTGTCACGTTTAAGATGTTCAGGGTGTAGTACATGTGGAACATACGAGTGACCACTTACAAGGGCTGGGACACGTACTGTTATCCGTACAAACCCGATGCCCAACCCTGAAGAGCACCCCTCCTCCCTTGGGGGCAAGTTTTAAAAGAATAATTATAATTGGATAACCTTAACTATAAACTATTATTCATCATTTACCTAGTTTTATATTAAAATTAAAACAATACTTATAAGTTTTTATACTATTCGTGTAATAATTATTGTTATGTTATTGAATAACGATTCTAGAATAAAAAAAAAATAATAAAAAAACAAGTAGAGCATATACCATCAAGATAAATAGAGCCATCGGAATGGAAGCCAACGGATCCGGGATAACATCCCGGAAGTTTCACCGGAAGCGAACCTCCACCGGTAAGCCCCACCGAGAACATAACAGTTACCTCATTACCCCCTTCATCTACTTTCTTTGCACAATTTCGACCCCTTAACTCCTCATAATTTACATGCACACCCCTCCCATTTACACCATTTTCATGAATTAACATAACATTCTCCTCTTCTCCGGTAACATCACTTCCATTCTCATTCTCATAACAGGACAACACCGTAATTTCAAAATATGCTTCTTGCGGAAACGGAGATGAGTTACCCAACGTCGGTCCCGGTAACGGTAACGCTGATCGGATAACGGAAGCTGCAGACATTGCAGAAGTTGTTGTGTTGAAAATTTTCCTTAATCCGGAGTTAAAATGAATCTTTTGCATGAAATCGGAGGATCCTTGACAAACTTCCCAATTAATATCCACGTCATCATCGTCTCCCAAAGTGACATCATCACCGGCAGCACATGAACCCAGTAGAAACCGGTTTGATCGGATGGACGAGGATGAAACGATATCTGTGAAAGCAAATCGTGACCATCCATTTTCGATGGCGTCGGTGATGAGTGCAGGATTGTCTGACCATTTGAACAATGTTTTTTTGGATGGTTCACGTTGGGAAGCAGACGGGTCTCCGGTGACTGGCTGCGGTGGTTTAGGGTGGCGGAAAAAGTGGCGGAAGAGGAAAAAGAGAAGGAGGATTATTCCGGCGACGGTTACCACCGGTACGATGTGTATCCACCTGAACATTGCCAATTCCGGTGATGAAAACTGAAATCGTATGGCGTGGAGGGATGTTATATTTGAAGAAAAAGAGAAACATAGAAAAATAAAAAATAGTTGTTCAATAAATAATGAGCAATTAAAATACTTTTTATGTTTATCATTAACTAATAATAAAATTGGTTTAATTGTGAACTTTAATCAGACACCACACCACCTGTTTTGTTTTGGACTTCTAATTATTTTTAATATCATCCAACACACATGTTTCAAACAATATATACACTGGACTAGTAGGGTTACTTACTCCTTATTAATTTAAGAAAATGGTCTTATAAACTGTTGGAATCTAATATGGTTGTGATTGGGACCAATATGATGCTGTTTTGTTTATAGAACTTGCGCATATGAATTTTGGTATTTTAATTTTAAGTTGATAATTTTTTTGAGTTATTTTTATAAATATGTTAATTTATGTGAATTTTATATTAAATTTATATTTATTTAAAGGCATATTTATTTATTTAAATTAAACAAAATATAAAAAAATAATTATTATACTCCTATTATGTTTTGTTGGTATAAAATAAATGTAAAAGTATTTAATGATGTGAAAATGGTTGGTGCTCAAAGTGAATGTATTGTTGGAAGAGAAAATTGTATTTTGACAGGTGAGTGGAAATTTGACGTGACAGGTGAGGTGACGCATCGAGTTAACGATAGATATAAACCATTGGAAATGCTCCTAATTAGTAATATATTAGCTATAAATCCTTCTTACAATTTTTATTTTAATGCTCATTCTTAGTATAACTCGACTCTACTATGTATAGCCCAAATGATATACTGAATAAAACATATTTAGCTCTAATTTTTTCTTAGATAATATAACATAGTAAGTAACTTGGTATTTTTTATATACAATATATTATTTTAGGGGAGTCAGGTGGTTATGGTGTCTCGCCACGTTTAGGGTTTAAAACCTGATAAAGGCATGTGATGTAGATTTAGAAGTAGAATTAAATGGATACATGCGTTTGTTGTTCAGGAAAATATAAATATTTTTTTTATAGTTTTATTATTTCTTTTACTATTAATTACTTTTTCCTTATAGATAAAAAAGGTAGAATAAAATATTTTACCAAAATGAATATACCGTTGAATTATAAGTTTTTAATTTATAATATTTATATATTATTATATTAATATTTTTTAAATATTATTTAATTAGATATTTTTTTACCGATATTAAATTTGTGTTATAAAATTAAATTGTACTAATACCCACTTATTTTTTGTTTTTAAATGATATTTTTTTAATGAGAGAGAATCTGTGTGCTAGCAACCAGTAGCCGAACGATGTAACAATGGTCGATTCCTCAACCTGCATGAGATCGTACATCACAGGTAAGCTGGAACCAGATTGAATTTGTAAACCATCTCTCCCTTTTAAGATTGAACCAGTGACCTCAATCGGTACACGTTTTTCCCATCATAGTAATAACAAGAGCAATTAAGGGAATATATATTGTTAAATCATAAATAAATATTTAAAACCAAAGTGACGATATCTTATAACAAATAAATTTAATAAAGTCAATAAAATTTGATCAACTATAAGAGTTACAAAGCTAATAATTAAATAACTAATGGAGTCGGTTATGCGTTGTTAGTATAGACAAATTTATTGTATTTTGTACTTTAAAGTATTGTTTAGAACTTAATTAAGTATTACAAAACAACTTATAAATCTTAAAATTTATAACTATAATCACTAAAATGGTAATTAAATAGTTTTTTTTACAGCTTTTGTAACCACCTCTAATACCTGAGTGAGTATTTCGAATTATCACCTTTCATACTGATTTTGCCATGATTCACATAGGAACACCATCAATGAGACACACTTTTAAGAAAATCTCTAACCTAACCTAAAGTTATATCCCATGTAATAGCTGAATCCAAGATCTCTCTATTCTAAATGAAGTCTTACGTATCTTACTTTTGCAACTTGAGGTAGAGATCGATCACTAGTCACTAAAAT
This sequence comes from Stevia rebaudiana, assembly GCA_009936405.2. NCBI lineage: Eukaryota > Viridiplantae > Streptophyta > Magnoliopsida > Asterales > Asteraceae > Stevia > Stevia rebaudiana. The sequence continues at coordinate 8,724,487 of WOUH02000045.1, forward strand.
GGTAAATAATGTCAAAGAAAAAAGGCCTCAACCTCCTTCTAGTACTATATATGATCATATGCTAATGTTGATGGTTATTGACGTCAAATAAAATGGTTGATTATTAACCAGAACTTACAAATCTTATAACTTAAGTGTCTTCTCAACGAGTCATTAAATACTCAAATTAAGTTTGAGTTCAATCAGATCTGATTCATACTTAAAGCATATTTCGCCCCAATCATCCACTACTAATTTACCACGCCACATTATGACTTAATTAGCACTAGTACACCATGCATGTGTTCACATAAAACGTACCATATATAGATTTGCCTCTCAAATGTTTCTATAAAATTAGAAGTTGATGGCATTTTTTTTGTTGAAGCGATTAGTCAAATGGTATTATAAATGGTGATTTTCCCAAGTTTACCATGGGCTTTGACCTTATAATGTCTCCTTACATATCCCTCATTCAAGATAAGTCAAATACACGAATACAAGACGAACTAATAGAAGACCGAGCCGTATGTGAATATTACTAAAAATCCATATAAATAATACAATATATAAATAATGTCCGTATCTTACCGAATACACCGTCTTATATAATTAAATGCTACTTTTCTAATAATCCTTGCATTTTCTATCATTATAATATACAACCACATTTTTACATACATTGAATCATATGAGATTATGAGTATACTATATATAAAGCATCGACTTTAGTTTTTAAGTTATACTTTTTGACGAGATTTTGTATTCATATATAGAGTATATATATTATATATATAAAGCATCAACTTTAGTTTTTAAGTAATCTTTTTTGACGAGATTTTGTATTCATATAATCTATTTTTGTTTATAACTATTACAAAGCGGAGATCATAAAGAATTTGGCTCACCATATCTATATTTAATTAATTCAAAGTAAATTAGAGACCTTATAGTAATAATATGGATTTTTAAAAACTCTCAGACCGACTCAAACAAACTTCTCTTAAACTAATTTTAACGGTATTGGAACAGGCTCATCTAACATTACGATATTAGCTTTTACAATTTAACTTTTAAGGTTGGCTTTTTAAGTTTTTGAATTTATATTTTCAGCTAAGTGTGTCGTATGTTACTTCAATGTGTCTTTTCGGCCCATCATTGTGCTTTATGATGTATCTTTTGGGTTTAGATTTAGCTTTTATATTTTATAATTTATGTTTCCAGCTTTTTCCTTTAAGTAATTGTGTCTTTAGTCTGTCATTGTTTTTCATAGTTTAGCTTCAACGTTTATGATTTTTTATTAAGGAAATGGTTTCAATGTCACTGTAATAAGTTTAATCAGTCCATTTGAGCTAACTTATGCATTTTTCCAAATTCATAGAAGATTCTTAGCAAAACTATATTCTATGCATTTTTGAAGACATGTGATAAATTCTATTTGGTTCTTGCATGTAAAAATAAACAAATAATCTTTCCTTTGTAATAAAAGAGTAGCATATCGTCACGTGTTATTTTTTATTAAATTATGTACTACTTGGTATTTAATGATTTAACAGATTTCAAACAATCTGGCACATTTCATTCTTTCTTAAATTGTGTAGCACTTGATATTAAATGATTGGATCATATTATAAATATTCCACATGACATCTTTTACACAAAAAAGTAAATACAATATTTATTTCAGTCGTTTTAATTTATAAATACTATCCTTATATTCTAATTTAATTTTTGATAGCATAATCACATTAATACATTATTAATTTATTGCAAAAACTATATTTTTTTAATAGGATATGTTGTATACAAAAACTATTTAGAGATTTATAACTCGTACTTCATTTTTTTTTTCCCTTCTTATAAAATGTTAAAAAAAATTACTTTATTTGTTTTTCTACACAAGATTGTATTTTAATGTTTATTTTTTAATACAATTCAAATAAGCCAATACTAACGTAGCTATTTAACCGTTTGGATCTCAAATGTTACCATATTAACGTAGTTATGTTTTTTTTCTTTTATCACTAAGACTTTATTACATGGAACAAAAAATGGTGCACAACCATTAAGTTTCCCATATTTTGTCAACGCCATTATATAAATAATAATATATGAAAACAGCTAGCAATTTTAATTTAATAACATAACAAATCAAATAATTTGTTGTTTATGATATCCAAAGAAGTATCAATAAGGATACGGAACATCTTCATTTGTGGAATCATAAACCGGCTAGCAAGGTTTATATTTAGATGTTATATAAATTTCAATTTTTAAAGATGGTAAATCAATAACAAAAACTGTCTTAACAATGAGCGGTGTAACAATAAAGCTTGAGACCCGATGTTTTGACGATATTCAGACGAATCTATACTATATATTAAAAGGACATACATCAATTTCTGATGTATACTCATAATATTTTCTCTTATCTCTCATATTAATTACTAATATTTATTTAAATTTTTTATGAATATCCAAATTAATATACTATTAGTCAAATAAAATTAATATTTAATTAGTTATCAACTCTTTAAATTCAACCAAGTCAAATTATGTTGGTTGCAATATTAAAAATTGAAAGAATAATGTTAGTAATTGCTTTTTATAAGTGATTTGTAAAATTTTTCAGATACTTAATGTGGTTTGATGGTTCAAAAGTAGTATTAAAAAAATTAGTTCTTTATTTGTATATATGTATTAATATAAAGGGGTCCTAATATAAATTGTAACTTAACTTAACTTAACGTACACTTTAATTGTATTAAAATTTATTAATTACACAAGAAAGGAATGCGTAATTATGAACAAAAAATTATTAAAAAGCTAGCTTAACATAAATTATAACTCTTACACTATGCGGTGTACCGGGCTGAAGTGAGGCTTGAGTAGGGCTTGAGTGCATGCCACGTAAGAGTGAGAGTAGGTAAAGTGTGTGAGTTGAAGGGTAGAAATGCATGGGGTGAGTGGGGGCTTGACTGCTTGAGTGGGTAAAAAGTGAGGTGTTGATGTGGTATTTTGTGATTGGTAGGAAATATGCATAATATGAAATTACTACATACACACACACATATGAATCTGATGGTCCATTCAGATTTTATGCAACCGGTTTTTGATACATTTTAAATCAAACTGTTCGCCACGCTTATAAAGTGTTGAATGCGACTGATCGTTGGTTGAAAACAAAACTATTTGTGAAACGAAATCAAAGACCGGCTTGACTTGT
>WOUH02000045.1:8749636-8766003 GCA_009936405.2 Stevia rebaudiana
TTCATTCGGTAATTGTTAGATGTAGTATAAAATCAAATTTGGTTTAGGTTCAACCAGATAAATTAGTTTCAAATGTTTTCAAGTTCGATTTTGTTAACACAGGTGAAATATATTGGTCGTGTTTCCACTTTGATTGTTTAGATGTAACCTGAATGTATCACATCAGTTAGTATAAAATAAAATAATTTTAGGCGTAACCCTTAATCATCAGAATTTATAATTGTGTACGTTATCTATTTGAATTTGTTGTTCCAGAAATCGGGAAACATGCTTTCTGGGAAAGGTTCATATGGTTTCTCTGTGTTTTTTGTTTCGTAAAAATATGAGTTTGATTTATAAATTCAAAGGTTATGTTAAACTGATATTTTTTGCCATCATCATCTGGTAATTAATCAGCGACTTCTTTTTTTAGTTTTTCATAAACGAAAAAATTGAACGTAATCATCATCAGGTATTGAGGCTGCCACAAAATCACATCTCTATTTGATTCAAGTATACGATATCTTCTGCCTTCATCATCAGTTAATCAACATTTTCTTTCTTTAGTTTTTTATGAACGAAAAATACAACCTTTTCACTTATTTTGAATGGGCTACGAATAACTTTTGATCAATCTGTGTCATTGTATGTGAACCAGCAAATTTAAGCAATTTACATGCCTAGTGAGTTTTTTTTTTTTTTTTTGTTACTGAACATGATGCAATGCTTTATATTCCTTATAAATAAATAGTGTAGGACCAGAAAAAGAAAATAATACAGAAGCAAATCTGCGAATGACTAGCAAATATTGTACAAACCCACTATCAATTTATTAATTGATTTTTGTTGTTTTGATTACTTCAAGTGTGACTTAAGCAGGTATAATGGCAAACAAAAGCAAGCAAAATCAAAGTGTACATAGACAATTGAATGATTATGAGAAAAGTAGACAATTGAGGGTTGAAGAAAACCAAAAGAGACTAAGAGAGCTGGGAGTGAAAAGCATTGCAAAGTCTTTTACTAGTTCGGTAGAAAGTAAAAAACCAAAGAAAAAGGCAGTGAAACCAACAAACACCAATTCAAAAGATATAGAATATAGTCCCGATATGGATGAAGTTAGTGAGGGAGGTCACCAAGAAGTTGTTACAAGATCTAAAAAGGTTATCATATTATCAAAGTTATATTCATTTTATCTTATATGCACATGTATTCTAATGAAAAATTATTTGTTTATAGCAACAACGTCCACATTATATTGCACCAATGTCTCTAAATAATATTGCTAATTTAAGGAAGCAACATCGAGTAATTGCTCCAGAGGTCTCTAAAAAGTTTCTATTGGATTCAAATGCAACCAAAGAGAAACAATCTAGAGCAACAATAACCATGGGTGAACTAATTTCAAGTAGTAAAGGGTCACAAAGGAGAATGGAGTTATTCAAACCAAATGTGACCAAGCCTAACTGTGTTAAAGAGGGAGCAAAAAAACGATTGGTTCTTGTTGATGAAGATGATGACGAGTACGATGAGACATTTCAAGGTATTTTTAGTTAAATTAAAGTTTATTCTATTAAAACTACCTTTTATATTAGTCCTTTTTTATACTTGTAGCTGTTAATGGAGAAGATATAGAACTAGCTGGGTTGAAAGACAATGAGAATGAAGAGGAGTTTATTATATCTGAAGGTACTTAAGAATACTTATATAACTTTGTCATTATCTGTGATTGCTATATTTTTGTTATTGCTATATTATGGTTTTTACCTACCAATTACAAGATGATGTTGATCAAGATGATGAGCATGAAGACATGGACGACATGGAATTTTTAGACAATGAGAACGAGATACAAATGGATGATGGTGATGATGATTTGGGAAGTGAGGACAATGTACTAATTAGAGAAAAATTACAAGCTCCTGAATTACAAAATGCAAAAGGTTTGATTAGATACCAGACCATATTATTAGATTGCATATGATTAACCGTATATATATATATATATATATATTAATGTATGTTGGACTTCAGAAACTTATAAGTACAAGAAAAGAGGACCAACAATGCTGCATGGTGTGCATACACGGAAAGGTGATGACCGTGAGGTCATCATATGCAATGAATTTGGACAACCTGTAGGACCGTGGACAAAGGAGAAGGACACAGTAGGACAATTCGCTCGGTTTTTAGGTACATTAGCTCGTAATCACAGTTATGCCCCATTGATCCATAGTTCATGGCACAAGGTGCCACATAAAGACAAGCTATGGGAGTATGTCTTGGTAAGGTTTCAAGTACTTTTATTTGTTTTATTTGTTTGATTTTGGTTATATTAACTTATTTCTAAATTTCCTTTGAAGAAAAAATACGATGTGCCTGATGCCGCTAAAAAATGGGTCCTAAAGACTATGGGGCATGCGTATAAAGTAAACAAATGCAGATTTAAGAAAAACCATTTTTATCAATTCAAGGATGATAAAACAAGATGGAAGAACCGTCCTAAAAGCATTCCGGAAAACGATTTTGCGCAATTATTAAGGTTATGGAATAATAAGAATGTAGCGGTATTTTTCTAAACAATTTTTTTATTAATAGTATTTTTTATTTTGATTTATATCTTGATGTACTTGGTTCATTGAGTTTATATACAACCATGTATGTAGAAGCGTTGTTTGCGAGCGAAAGAAGTACGCATGTCTCAAAAGAACATGCACACGGCTGGTCCAAAAAGTTTTGCTAGGATTCGTGAAGAGATGGTAATATATTTTTTGTTTGCTAATGATATTCTAATGTTCCATACGGTGATCTTTTTATTGATGGTTATATTATCACGAATACAGATAAATGATGATCCAAACAAGGAAATACCTAGTTTAACTCAAATGTTTGAACGTACACGTAGAAGGACAGAAGGACGTGTATATGTGGATACATATGATGACACATCACGTAAAATTGTAAGTTCGTATTTTACGTCGCAACAAGTTTCTTTTTTTTTTGGTCATCAAACTAGTTTTGGTAGGCTTTAGTTCAGTTATTATATTTTTCTTCTTATTTTTTTTTAATAATATTGAAGGAACAAATGAAGAACTACAAACCTCCAGAAAATGAAAGTGCTTTAATTGATCCTTTTATGGCTGTAATGAACAAAGATAATGGTGGATACTGTCGACTTTATGGTAGAGGTGTTACCAATAAACTATTAAAAAGATTGGATGGTCATGATACATCATACGTGATTCCAGGGGGACTAGTGGAATCATTTGAAGCAAGTGTTGAAGTTCAAAAAAAGCAGCTTTGTGAAATGAAAAAAGAGCTTGAAGAAGAACATAAAAGGAAAAAAGCTGAGTTAGAAGCTATTCAACAAGATATCAAAAACCAACGAGAAAACATGGAAGCTACAATGCGAAAATTAATGGAACAACTACCTTGATCATGATGTTTGAGAGTTTTTAACACAAGAGGAGAGCATGTTTATCACTTTTTAAGATTGGATCTGACAATTTGTGTTGATTATTATTATTATTTTTGGTTTGGACATGTGTTAGAGTACACTTTAAGATAATCTATGTTATTATTGTTTTAATTAACTAAAATAGTAATGCATCATAATGGAAATTAAATTGGTTGAAAAAACCGTTGCGTTTGTTTGTAAACAAGGTTTCATTTATTGTATTTACAATTGTAAAAAATGTTGCATTTATAATAAAAAAAGGTTGCGGTTTTTCCTAGTAAAGATATAATAATGGTTGCATTTGAGTGTAAAAAGGGTTGCGTTTAATAATATTAAAGTTACGTTTGAAAATAAAAAAAAGTTGCATTAGCTCGTAAAAAATGTTGCTTTCTAAAAAGGTTGCATATAAATGGTACATGCAACTTTTGCAAAAAAGGTTGCGTTATATAGTAAAAAGGTTGCATTAGGTCTAATGCAACTTCACCTAATGCAACCCCAACTAAAAGGTTGCATTAGGCCTAATGTAACCTTTTCAAAGCCTAATGCAACTATTTATGGGGGTTGCATTAGCTTCATTTTGTTGTAGTGAAAGCTAAGAATAAACGTTAATTATCAAAGTATTGATAAACATAAACATAAAACAAATTAAAGGGTCCTTACAAGTATATTATACGTAATTAAGTATAGACCGAAAGTATAAAAGATAGTTAAGAAAACCATCACGAAATGAACGTAACACGTGTGAGATTGTGTAAGACTGAATAAGCCAAAAAGTAACGCGAGTTAAGGAATGTCGATACTAATCGAGGATGCACAATGTATCAATGAACATGATCTTGTGCTGGATAGAATAGATTCTGATTGGAGAACTACAAAACCTTTAAAATGTTAAATTTTTTGTTATCATATAAAAAATATAACCCAAAATGTAGACAAATATTTTTAATTTATTAAAAAGATAAAAATAAAAACGTAAATCAAATCACTATCACATGCTAAATGTACGATTTATTATTAATATGTAACTTTTAAAACAAATGTAAGACCTGAATCTGGATCTAAACAATATGATATCGTTATTTACACAATGAAGAATTACACAATCAAGTTGAATTTGGTTGTGTAATGAATCAAGAAATTAAATAGAAATAAATTATTAGTTATTTAACTAGTTGCTAGATTATCAATTAACAATCATTTAACGATTATCTAGATTAACACTCATAATTCAGTCAATTATATTGAGTCACAATGAAGAACAATCAATAACCTTATAACATGTATATGATTAAGAACAATAAACGATACTTAACCGATTACTTGATGAAGACGGACAAAAACTTCAAATGCACTCAGATTAATTCACTTGAAATCGTCTAGTACATAAACTCTTAATTCTCCAAAATAGCTAACTTAACTAATGATAAATCATTTCTTTACATAGGGAGCCAAATGCAAAAGCCCTTAGGCCGAAACCCATAAACCAAAATCGTCCCATTGAGTTTGCTACATAAACCCAACAAACTCAACACCTAGTAAACTATCGATTAAAAAGATATTTATAAATCTAAAGCTATACTTTACAACAAATATAATGTGCATATCTTTTTACAAATCTTTTTTATATTGATTTAAAATTAATAAGAAACCTTCAACTGTAGAATGGACGACCACATTTCGGATACAACATCTATTAAAGAAAAGAATTCATTTTTGTATGTTCTAAACTATTATAACTGTGACCATGTTGTTTACTTTAGTAGTTTCAATTGAGGTTGAGAGGGATTATGCATAAGTTTAAGCCATTTGATAAGTAGATCATGTTCTTATTTTACATACCAGTCCACCCATTTTGTACACATTTAAGCTTGGATTAATTTAAACCAACATTTTCCTTTCAAGCACTTAAACACATTCACATTTCTTAATACATCACTTGTTACATATTATTTTATGATTTTTATTATAAAATTAGTGACTCTTACTACGATACTTGTCCAGCCATAGGATGAGCGTAAATTAATCGTTAATAATTCTGGTACTATATGTGTAAGTCACATAGAAAACTAAATTAATTTTCCTTATAGATCATTTAAACTATGAAAAATATTTAGGTAAAGTTATGTTGTAGAAAAATAAAGGAAAGGTGATGCAGTTAACAAGTGGATAAGAAGATAAGGTTTAAGGCGTCATATGTGTTATTTTTTATATGATTATTTATTAAAATATGATTGTTGTTATTATATTCTTTTATTAATAAACTTATGATACAACGACAGGTTATATAAGTGTTTGTGGAGAGAGAATTGTGGTCCATTCAGAGAGAAAAGAGGGTGGTCACCGTCATGTTCCCTGTTGATTGATTATTCATGAATTGGGTGGCGTTTATTCACATCTAACTATTTTTTTCAAAATTGACAGGAGTACTGCCTGAAAACTTAATAAGAATTTTTTAATGTCTAAATGCGAGTAAATTAATCCAAACCCATATACACGGTAATTTAAAATACGCAACACTTTAAAACCCGGCAAAATAAAGAGACCGGGATCGGTTAGAACATTCACATTAGGTTTTTATAATTTGTGTGAGTGTGATTTGTATAATTTAAAATGTGGTTGTAAGTAGAGGAGAGAGAAATATTTAGGGTATTTTTTGTTGACTTATTAAATTTAGAAAAAAATTATAAAGATGAGAAGTTAGTATATAGAGAAAAAAGATAATAATGTTATTTTAATATTATTTTAAAGTGGTTGTAAGTAAATGAGAGAAAAAAAAAAATTGTAAATGTATAAAAAATTATTATTTAATTGAAAAACGTACAAGTAAAACTAGTTTAAATCAACGAATTTGATTAAAAATAGGATTGGATTGAAAGAGAGGAATTACTTTTACCAAAATTAATTTTTTTAACAAATAAACCATGTTTACCATCCGTTGAGATAGATTAGACTATGTGTAGTGAAGCCGTTATTAGTGTTAATAATACACTTTTGAGTGTTAAAACCATTACGTGATAATCATTTAAAAGACATCATTGATTTTTAGTCAAACTCTTAACCATTGTTAACACAATTTGCATTCAGTTTACCTTTTAATAATTTCAATCTTACCATTTTCATTCAATGCAAAAAAATAATGTTTAATTAAAATCACAACACTTAAATGAAATTAGTCTTTAGTTAATTGGTTGATGCATATGTGACATCTACATGTCAACTTAACTGGAAAACCACTACATATCCTTAATACACCATTATAAACGCACCGTTACAAAAGCCTACACATGAAGTAACTTAGTTTGGGGGTAGTTATGAGTAGTACTCATATAGAGTTGTAGTTCAAAAAACTTGTTTTGAAATTGAATAAGTAAAATATGATATCATTGTTTATTGTTTAAATTTCTCACGATCTTCTCACTTTATTCTCATTACTTCTTTACTTTTATTTATTTATTTTTATCTTGTAGTTACTTAGCAAAAGTACTAGATTAATTAAAAAAAAACTTATTAATTATCCATCGTAGGATCACGGTGGCTTTGTAACAAATATCATTAATAACTATTAAAGTGCTGTACCATATTCATCGACTAACTTCTTACGTAATACATAATATTCAACGACTTTTAAAATATTGTCGTGACCCACAAAGCTGCTCGTTTAGATTCCTACGTGACCTGAATATTGTGGCCGCCAAATTAGCTTCTGTCCGGACCCAGTTTCGGTCCCGGATTTAACCCAATGCCATTAATACATTGTGCGATTATTATCCATATTATTGGTTAACAAATACTAAATCTTCTTCTGAATTGTAGCTTTTTTATTTTAATTGGTCTTATAGTCCAATGCACATTTTTTTCTTATTGATCCCTAACTTAACAGTTGATCCGTTACAATCTAGTGGTCAACCCAGTCATTGTAGTTTTTAGTATATTTATTTTGACTGTGACAGTGAAAAAGACTTTTAAGGGACTGAAATGAAAAGAAAACGATAGTATTAGTTGCTTCTATTATAAAAAATTAATCGGTCGGTGATCAATAGACTTATGGAACCGTGGACCCCTTGATACGAAATAATATTGAAGTAAAATCATCGATCCTTTAGAATTTGGTAATATATATTTATTGAACTCGTATATAAGTTTCGCTGGATATATTTAATTATTGGAGATATATATATATATATTAAATTACTATGTTGTGTACACTTTAAAAAATAAATATTTGACAATTCGATAACTATATATGGTTTGGGTTAAAAAATTATTCATTGAAAACCTTTTAAATATAAATTACTTAAATTAGTTGGTAAGTATACAAAGTAAAGAAAGGTTAAATTTAAATTTTAAATATAGTAAACTGTGGTTTTCGTCTATGAGATTTACAAGGCTTAATAGTTTCAGTTCACCCTTAACAGTTTTCGTCTCTAACGTTTCAAATTTTAAAAATTTCATCATTAAACACTTAACAGAAACGGTTAAGATTTGAAACGTCGGGGACAAAAACTGTTAAGACTTGAAACGTTAAGAACGAAAATTTTTAAGACTTGAAACGCCAGGGGCAAAATTGTTAAGACTTGAAACGTTAGGGACAGTTTCTGTTAACGATGAACTGAAAATTTTAAAGTATTGCAAACCTTAAGGATGAAAAGTGTAGTTTACTCTTTTAAATATATAAGATAAATATTTAATTAGATAATGACAAATTTAAATGATTTTGAAATTTAAATACTTTTTATAATTTAAAATATAATAAAAGATTTAAAAAAAAATTAAAAATATTGTGTTGACATGTAACATTTTTTAAGATCATTTATTAAAAGGAAAATGTATTCGAGGTTGAGCACTTGAGCGGATCCAGTTTAGTTATGGGCTTTGTGACCGATCCAAAGCCCTAATTGATCCTTGATACGATTTAAATATAAAATAGCTCCCTTGTGTCATTTCCTTCTATCATCACTCTATACCAATTAGGCAATTATATTAATTCATTAAATGAAAAGAATATTCAAGATAATAAAAAAAATCATACGATTGAGGTTATATATGAGGATTTCTGAAACTTTGTTGATACATTCGAATAAGATTTACAACTCTAAAGACAAACACTTGAAATGGAATATTAGGTTTGAAACTAGCGTGATAACAACAAAACATATTATATCAAAAACCATGTAAACTTAAAGCAAACACTATTAACTTGAGGCGAATTGACTTCACACTTTATTTATTATATGTTAAAATACCAACGTTTAAACCTAATCTGTCTATTGATATAATATACACATACAATACAGGTACATGTTATAAGACACATGATGCAAAGTATATTATGTAGCTTAAATGAGTGCGTGCACACGTTTATCGTTGTGAAAAACGTCTTTTCTTTTTTATTTTTTCATATAACTTTTTAAATTTCTTTAGTGTTTTTTTTTTTTTTTATTTAAAAAAAGTGATGAAAATACATAAAAAAACCTACTCCATATTAAAAAAATCAGATGAATTTTGGGTTTTCTCTACTAAAAAGAGTTTCTTTTTTATATATTTTTCCCTAATAATGATAGCTATTTATCAAATGTTATATATGGTATTTCCAAGAACCACATACACTAGATGGGCTCTTAAACAAAGTGACAGATAGAGCGGGCAGAATTAAAACATAATGTACATAAAGCCGAAAAACCTATAGGAAATGTCAACCATTCAACCAATAACCAAACCAAAAAAGAAAGACCATTACTCGGATGTGAGTCTTATTATCGATCCAGTCATATTATTCATGGGCCTTTTTAAAAAAAATGTAAGCTCATATGTGGTAATTAAATTAAACTCAAATAAAATGTACGTAGTTTTAAATTAAATGTTATAACCTAATCTAATAAAACATATTTGCATTTAAATGTCAAAAAATCAATTGTATTAGCGGAGATAAAGCACTAACGTTACAGAGTATCCTCACAAGTTAGAAAGCAAGGATGTCTAGATAAAGTGTATGAGTTTAGTATAATGTAGTAAGAACAACATGATAACAGACTTGGGTTGATGATTTCTGTCTCGATCAGGCTTAAGCTTGGGTACGATCCGGCCCACATGCTCCTAATACAAGGAGGCATAACCCTCCCCTAGCTCAACTCTATATATGAAGACGTAGGACGTATATTTCCCAATACACTTTTCAAAAACTAGCCATCATGAACCAACCAAAATCTTACCTTCAAGGAACGATCGAAACCAGAGAATCTTCGACCGACACCAAAGAAGGTATAAGAAGTATGAGAGACAAGCACAAGACATACTCTTTCCTTTCTTGTGTATGCCTATTCAGCTTGTCGGCCTAGCATAAGGTGGCCAGAAGCAAAAGCCAAACGCCTGAAAAGCATGGGGTAAATAGTAGTCAACTTCTTATACAAAAAATGTAAGTCCAGACTTCCCAAGAAACAAGAGGCAGGTTAAGATAGTTAACTCCCTCAAAATATCATATATGGATCACGATCGGAGGGCCAGCTCGTTCCTTCCTTTCACTATAAATAGGGGACTTCAAAGTCAGGTAAAGCATCTCATCTCAACATTCTCCACACTCACTTCACTTTCATTCTATTTGCTAAGAGAGATCACTGATTCTTACACCTAAGGTTAATTGCAGAAGATCATCTCCTCTGATGAGACTAATGGTGGTTTTACCTCTTTGCTCGCTACAAGCTAGCTGGAGCCAAGATCCTACCAAGCCAATCGTCCGTGTGATACGTGTGATAGTTGATACGATACTGACTTAATTATTGGAGGGTGGCTTTCGAGCTATGAGAATTCCCAAACTTTACAATACTCAAATTCATTATAATTGAATAACTCGTATCAACTCTTATCACTACTCAACACTTTGAGATCAAGATGAAATCTTAACAACTTGATCCATCTGTTGAGACTAGAGAAAAAACATTGTTAAAGACGCTAACTCCATCTCTAATGGTCTTTTGTCAACCAAATTCCCTCCTAACCAAACACCGGCAAGCAAGTTTACCTTTTTTCTTCGAAAGGCATAGCTAAGTTTACCTAATAAATTAAGTTATATATCCATTCAATTCAACATTTGTTTCTCGGGTATCATGAGTTACCAGTTTGCTACTCGGTTCAACCACATTATAAGTTCAGGCCGCAATCTAGATTTAAGACCTTAAGTTTACCTAATAAATTAAGGTCTTTAGTCAATTCAACTTTTGTTTCTCGGTTCTCACGAGTTACCAGTTTGCTACTCGATTCAACTCTATTATAAGTTCATGCCGCAATCTAGATTTAAGAACTTTGAATAAAAGCATATCCAACCTAGTTCACAATTAGCATCAAAGGTAGAGTGCTCGACTCATTTAGAAGTCTTTAGTTCCTCTAAGTCTTAAGGCTTTACTTTGTTGTCAAAATTGGATAAACTGCAAATAATGTTGCTCTATATATGGAAGAATTAGTTGAAGACCTTGATAAACATAAAGAAAGGGATTTCTCTTCTAGTATTTTTTCATTTTCTTTTTATCTTTTTTTTTTGTTGTTGTTGTTATAGAGATGAGAGTAGCATGTGCTGTTAACAATTTTTTCAGGTTTCGTATGTTTTATTTTGGTTATAAACTATTGGTTTTAAAATATATTAAAGGTTTTTTTAATTTAGTTTTTGAATTGTTGCTTTCCCAAATAATATACAGAAAAAAATAAAAAAATTGATACGGTTAATTTGGTCATAACCAAAAACCAAACCAAATTCTTTTTCGATTAAAATGTCATTTAAACTGTTTCGGTTTGCATTTTTGTAGAGATTGAATAATATAAAGCCAAATAAACCGACTAACTAACTTGAAAAACGATCGATGGGCAGCTAAAATTAAACACTAAAAACCAGTAGATACAAATGATCAGCTTGATAAAAAATTCACCAATAACTACCAGTCTTCAAGGATACCAACGAAAGGTAAAAGAGGCAAAATCTTTGCCAGTGGAACCAAACGGCTAAAGGATTGTCAGAATCCAGCCATCAAGCAGCCTAGGAGCCGGAAGAAACCGCTGACAGACATTCTACCGTTTTCATTTCACTAGGTACACCTGAAGAAGTCTTATAGTTATTTTAATAAAATGTTCGTCGAACTTCTCATTTTAGTTATTTTCCCAACATTTCTACACAAATCGCTTAAAGGAGGAAAAGTCTATAAATCGGAGAGAGAGAAGGAAGTGTCATTTGCTAAAATTAGTTTTCTGTCATGCATTACCTCATTGACAATTTCCTTTCCAAAACCAAATTTAAACCCACTTTTCCCTACAAGATATTGACCTTTCTCTCACTATGTCCACCATGTTCTCTCTCTCTCCTCGCTCTCAAATTCAAATATTTAATATTCATGACAAGGAAATTTAATTAGTAATCTTTTAAAGTGTATATATAATTTTTGCTTCAATTGGTCATTTTTATTTTTCAATCTCGAGTTGATCATGTGTCCAAAATTGTATCCAAGAGCCAGAAAAGAAGTTTATTTAATGAGTAACACATTACATAAAAACTTTTGAAAAAGAACTTTGAAAATAATGATAACGTTGTTAAATGTGTTAAAATTTCTCTATGGAATTGTGGTTATGGATTAAAGTCTGTACGTATGTTGACTAACTTTCTCGTGAAAAAAGAAAAAAAAGGCTGGAAATTATATTGGAAAACATAGAGATGCATATATTTCGAAGATCTTCATGATGAAGTTGGTGGAACTAAATAATGAGTTTCAATCAAAAGAATGATGACAAGCTAACCCACAATCCAAGTCTTTTAACTTTAACTGGGATACTGTTTGGATGCTAATCTAGCACCAATTCCTGTCCCATCAATTCCCTATTAGCGAAACACGTACACTCCCAATTAACTAGCAAATGGTATGACTCCATTCTATTACATATTTGTAGATATAACATTTATAACTTTAATTAATTTGTAACGATGCATATGTGATATGTTGGTAATTTTTGTATTATTTATGTCTTTAATTTTGATGTAAATTGCTTTACTTGAAATTTAATAAGAAGTTACAATAAATTTTGATATGAGTTTATACATAGGTGGTGACCAGTGCATGCTCAAGAGAAATTATTCTAAATTTTGGAACTAAGTAACCTCTAAGGTTAATCTTAGGGTAAAAGCCCAAGCCCAACGACGGTTTCGAGGGGCTAACGCCCTATAACAAATCGAGTTCAATGCATCTCAACAACTTATCAGTAACTATTTATCCTTAGTTAGCAACTAATCGGTAACAACAATCATCAATGGTAGATGAATGGTAACTTAGTCATAGGTGGACAATGGGAATTGAGGTAAGTTACAACTAATCAAGCGGTGGTGATTAACATCAACTTGCTACCTTAAGTGGTTAGTGACGGACATTCTAAATTCTCATATAACTGCTAAATTGATAATAATCTTGGCTGAGTTGCAACTGTTCGTTGCAATAGTTCAACCCTAGTATAAGTACGTATTCACATAAAAAATATCCTATTCTCACTTTAACATTTATCTTATTAATGATCGAAATACTTTGAATCTGATGTGCATTCATCAAATTCAAGACAATATATACATCATACAATACATACACCATAAAATATATATTTATCAGAAAGGTATTCAAGACATTACCAAATCGAAACTATATACATCATATAACTGAAATACCCTTGTTGCTATGGAATATCAGTGGAGAGATAGTATTTGTATCTACCTAATGTACATTCATCAAACGTTTGTAGCATAGAACTATCGACAACTCACACCGATGGAATACTGACAATAACATCACTAATGGACCATAATTGTTGCCAAGATGAATCACGTACGGACTCTTCACCATGACAGCTTATTACCATTGGATCGCTGACGGTTGTTACACCTTCAACTTGCCAACTGAATGTCGTGTATTTTTAGTAATAACTTGTTGAAGGTTGTTAATAAAGTCAAGGGTCAAAGTGTTCCTTTACTAAAGTCGAAGAAGTGATCTGTTAACTACAATGTTCTTTCTGGTTTAGCTTTATACTTGAAGGACTATTCTTGTCAATGTAATAGTTGACAGCTATATAGAATAGGCGTGAGATAATGAGTTAGTTAGTTCATTGAGATTCATGTTGAATCAGTTCTCTTTTAGATTTCATGTATGCACATTGATTGATATAATCGAAAGCAGTAAAAAGTGTTTGATAGATCGATCTTAATTGTCAATTCGGTTCATGGATTCTCTGATTAATTTCTACAATAACTAATCGTTATATGGATTATGTTTGAGCATGATTCACTATATATACGAAGCAAATCTATATTTTAGACAACTTTATACATCTTTTCTAGGACATATTATATTAGAATTTTTAATAGATCATAGACGGGTATTTCACCACAAATTTGGTTTTACTCAACTGTCACAACAAGTGTTAGAAAAAAATCTTCTATGACACCTTTTTAATTCAGTTATCAATCCGTTGATAATTACCAATAAATTACATGTGAATTTGAAAATTAGTTTTTTTCAGCGTTTTGTGTTTAATTATTTGGTTAAAGAAAAAGATTTAGGGAGAATTTCATATTTACTCTTATAAACTTGTTAAATATCATATATAACCAATCTAAATTTAAAATATCATATATACCCTTACAAACTATTTGAAATATCATATATAACCATTATATTTAAAACAATTCAGATATTGACAATCCTACCCTTACTTTCCAGAATTATGTCTTCCTATTCTTAGCATTTACTTTTATGGTTGTTTGAGATTCACCATCTCAGTATCACATCGAAGAACATAAGCATCTGGAAAAACAAAATTCTCCATCTCGGTATCTCATCGAAGAACATAAGCATCTTGAAAGAAAAAAAAAATTCAACACATCCGAAGCAATTCACAACGGCCGCTAAGAATCAAACCATATATTCTCGCCCAAATCCGAACACATAAACCGTTGCAATATCCAGATTCAATTTAAATGGACGATTAATTAATATTAGGGGAACCATTTTTAATTTTGTGTTGGGAGGAACGATCAATTATAAGAACAATCACAGAATCAATCCTTTGTAACCACACATTTATAAAAAAAGGAACACTAAACCGTTATTGATTTTGTGTTGGGAGGAATGATCGACTAGAATAGCAACTGCAAGATGGGTTGGTGTGAAACCAAAAAGTCTCACAACAGATTTGAAGAACAATTTAATTAGGGTTGGGTATTAAATTAAAACAAAGCTAGATTTGACTGGGGGTAAAATGGTCATAAACTAAGATTTCATTTGAATCGGGTATATATGATATTTTAAGTTTTTGTTGGGTATATATGATATTTTACAAGTTTATAAGGGTACATAAGAAATTCTCCCAAAGATTTATGTGTTTTTATGTCCATCAATGATTTTGACACGTCATTGACGGAAATCTAAATAATAGTTTTTGATTGTTTTTTTAACACCTAGTACACAGTCATCCGGTCTCAATATGGTAAACAGATCGATTTTTCACTCAATAAATCGTTAAAAGCGTGGCGACCCGCCCCACCAATCTACAAGGAAACCCATTTTACAGGAAAAGTGGAAAACTCGCTGGCTCACTCGAGGGTTTTTTTTTATAATTTAAGTGAGACTCCAACCGTGTAACTTCTTATTTAATAATAAGTACACAAGATACTATTATGACAAAGTCCATTTGTAATAGTTTTTGATTGTTGGTTACGCGTCCACCTCTAATGGTAATTTGTGGCAATTACGGGCCTTTTAAAAAAATTAGTTTTGCATTATCTTTTTGGGTTTTTATTGATCACTGCTTCATTAGGGATCTTTTTTGAAGGTGAAATCTATTTTCTAGAAGTGGTTCAATGAAATTCCAGTGAGTAATTTTTATCACAGATTTTTCATCAATGCGCACAGTTTTAATTTCTTAGGGTGGTTGCATCGTGTGGGCATCGGGTAAGGGGGCGGACCCCCTCCATGGGCTAGCGAGCAACATCGCCACATAGTCACGGGTTCCCTCCAACGGGTTTCTATTTGGTTTTAAAAGCCCGAAGCAATCACATTGATACCCCCTCCATTGGCCTCCAACGGTCATATATAACAGTATACGTATCCACTCCATTTGATACCCACCTAAATTACCTATAAACACCATACAAGGTCTTTCAATTTTCTCACAAATACACCCAAATTCTCACCAATAATCACCCAAATTTCTCAACAAAAAAATGAACCCAAACGAGTTTTCCAATCAGTCGCCCTCACCCGTGGACCAACGACATAGAGGAAATTATATTTCCGTTCAAAACAATGAGATCCCACCTCCTTACACTTTGGATTTTTGGGTCCAGGTAGTTGACATCTATCAAAATAATTATGGCCAAAGTAGGCGCACGACGCACCAACTACGTCCCAAGTGATGAGAGAAAAGATTGCCGGTTCACGAGGATTTACACAAATATTTATGCGAACCGTGAAACGGAATGGTACGAGGATGACGTTTTAGAGAGGGCGAAAGCCCAATACCAAAATGAGATGGGTCATAATCTTATCCATGTAGTATGTGTCGCACTCTGACCCCGCATTTGGATTAGTTACGAGGTTTATGTAATTTCCGCATTTGGATTAGTTATGACGTTTATGTAATTTTTTATTTTATTTTCATGTAATCCTTTATTTATGTTTTTAAATTTATGTAAATTTATATGTTTTTAATTAATGAATTGTATTATTTAATTAATGAATTGTGAGTTTTTAATTTAATTTATTTTTTAAAGTTGAGGGTTGGAGATTGTACCATTGTATAGCTTAGGGCATTGGCGTAACTACATACATTTGTGGGGGGGCGGGCGCCCACCGTGAACCGAAAATTTTTAGTGGTATATATAGGTTAAAATCCCGAACGTCCCCCGTGAAATTTTGCAATC
>WOUH02000045.1:8784611-8796834 GCA_009936405.2 Stevia rebaudiana
AAAACTAGAACTTATATTACTTTAAACGAGCCAAGCTACGAGCCGAACCTACGAGCCGAGCTACGAGCCGAACCTACGAGCCGAGCTACGAGCCGAACCTACGAGCCGAGCTACGAGCCGAGCCTGCCTTGGCTCTAACTCGGCTCCCTTGGCTCTAACTCGGCTCGTTTACGAAACAAACCGAGCCGGCTCGGCTCGATACAAACGAGCTTTATTCGAGTCGAGCTTTTTCGAATTTTTTTCCGAGCACTCCAAGCTTTTTAGACAGCCCTAGCTCACATCATCATATTGCAATTTTATCATTCACCTAGGTAATGCCGTAATGGTCACCGCTTACCATATTTCATTATTTTATCAAATTTTGATTAATAAGAGAGAGAGAGATAAAAAGAATGCCGGTAGAGGGTTATCGTGTGTAGGAGATCTACACAAATAAAGATGTTAAAAGAAAATTGTATTTTCTACGAATATTAATAATCTAAACCATAATAACTAAACAATAATGTGAAGAACAATTAAGCATACGTGTCGCATCATAGATGATTTTCTTATTATTTTGCATTTCACATGGACTATGAGATGTAATTTATTCTTTTGACTATAATACCAACTAAAAAAACCTGTTTCGGACTTGTTAACAGGCATCCGACAGCCCTTGCCCTAGAACGTCGCATGAGGCAATCGAATCATGGTTCTAAAGCATAATCAGGGGACGGTGTTCGAACATATATCTCTGTCCGAAATCACGTTATGTTCTACTCTCCATGAAATTTTGTTGATCATCTCCGTGGGCTAGACTCCCAAAGCATCACCTAGATTCAAACTTGGGTCTCCTTTGGAGAACCCAACACCCATCACCCGAGCCCTTAATACCAATTTTTTAAAAGCCGGTATAAATCGGTTAGTTAAACTAGCAACCGGTTAAGAGGCCGGTACGATTTAGGCTGGTTTTTTGGGCGAACGACATTAAATTTGAACCACCAAAATACTTGGTTTAAACCGGTTTTTATTTATACCATTGAATAGGAGCCGTTAGCTAGGAACCGAAGCCATAAATCTGCTGATCTAGAAATTTGGTGGAAATTGGGTACCATTGGTGTTTTTGTGGATAATGTTTCAATTATGAAATAACTTTTGGAATATCTTTTTATTATGTAATCATAAGTTAATTTTTTTAGTTGAAGTTGCTCTTTTATGAAATTAGATCAGGGTGGGGAGAGCAAGGGATTAAGTGTAGTGCTTGAGCGTGGGTGTCCCCCCACCGCCCGGCTCCGGGAACTCAGTGAGTTGATTGCCTCCTACGTCTTGCCTTTGTGACATGGGTGTCGCAGGCCAGTGGGTCCGGTATACCCATTTTTTATACAACCTGTTAAACCATTTATGAGCCTAATTCCCTATGATTATAGAACCGATTTTTAAAATATTGCTTAATACCCACTAACATCTTACATCTCTTATGTTTCATATATAGTTGGATAGAGGAATATTAGGAGGGTAGAACTAGGATTATTTGCGGTTTTAAATATATATAGTTCATGGAGGATTGGAATGATGATATGGTATTAATTATAAAATCTTACCTTTATTTTTAGTGATAAAAAAACATCCAAAAGGGACCTCTACTCGTAATCCAGTTAAATTTTTTTGGGAGTTTCTTAATAAGTTGTAACAAACTTAGCAGCCTCGAGGACGACGACCAATTAGTTGAATGTTGTTATCCAACCAATCACTCGTCTTGAAACATATTTTATTTTTTTATTTCATTCATCGACAAATTGCAGTTCCCGAGGCCTTCTTTTTATATTGCTTTTCAGTTTCAAGTTTCAACTTTAACCTAACTTTCTTCTCCTCTATTTAATTCTTTCGTCTTTTTAAATCAATTTTATTCATTTATTGTAACATCATAACAAATAAGAAATAGAGAAAATTAGGACTTTCGTTCATGTGGTCTGTGCAGTTTTGATATTTTCTAACAAATTTTTCTTTTCCTTGTATGTGTCTCTTACATTTTGATTTATAGTTATTTTCATATGTGGTTTGAGCACCTTTGTCATTTCATTAAAATAGAGTTACTGAATTAGACGAAAATAACAAAGGATTGGACGAAGGAAAAAATTGAAACATTAGTAACACAGACGAGAAAAAAAAAACATTTTTGATGAAAATGATAAAAGTGTTCAAATCATATGAACGAAAATGATTTGTAACCTCTCTTATAAGAATTCGCACTTTCATAATAAATTAATAATTCACACACCTAAGACATAGCTCACATACTCTTACTTTGATGAATCATTATTAATTCAATTATAACGATTTTTTCAATTGATGTTTAAAGGAACACTTTTAATTTTGAAGGGACAAAAGGCTAAGGGCATCATACCCCTACATTTTCTTTAATCATTAAACGTACAAAAGATGGGTTTCTAGGCAATGTTGTTTATGTCTCCTATTTTATGTAACCCGTACCTTGATGTTTGGTTTGTCACAACCATCAAATCATAACATAATTATATATTAAAAAAATGTATGGCTCACGTTTATCAATTTATTGCTTACCCTTCGGGTGATGGGGGCGTTTGGCGAGTATTGCCACGAGTTGGATGGTTAGATTGGTACATTGTCGCCGGTGGTGAGAATAGTGGTCACCGGTATTACTACCCGCTATGATTGAATGTTGAAGCAGCCGTTTGAAGCAATGGTGGGACCACGGGTATGACAGGTAATCGCCGTCGAAAGAGCATGTTCAAGCGGTTTCGTGAGTTTTCGACTGGTGATTTGTGGGTTCACGGTTTACACTCCCACAACCATTAGGTTATCATTAGGTGTCACATCAGACTCTTCACCCCACCATCGTTCTGTCTTATATGACAACATTCTTTCATGTTGTTTGGCCATGTTTGACCCCCACTGCCTTGAGGTAAGTGCAACCCGACAGTCTTATCAATAATACTTGTAAGTTATTCACGTTATATAAACAATAGTAAACGTAGGGTTAATCTTAATTTTCATCTATTTATACACAATCAAAAGTAGTTATAAACTTATATGACAAAAAATTAAAAGGATAAGATTTATATCTAGTTCAGACTTCAGTTGTGGACGTAGCATAATCGCATAAATCGAGTGAGCCACTCTAATAGTCAAATTCTATGTTTTTTAAACGTTTTGCTTTTGTTATCTTGTTCGTGTAATCATTAGTATCTTGTACCGAAAATTTTTTTTTTTTTTTGAACGGCAACTTCATTAAAACAAACAGCGAAAGCGAGACAGCAAGAAACTGGGCTCGCCCAGCCACCAAAAACCAAGGCAGAAAAAACACCAAATACGGGTGTACAATTACAATAAAAATTACCTCATTCCTCCCAAGACAATGAGTCCTACCTAGCCCTGATTTTGACCCACGAGAAACTTTGTGATTTTACCTATGCTAATAATCCATATGTTGGTTGTTGTCGCCCTTTAAACACTCCATCATTTCGAGCTTTCCAGATGCACCATAAGGTCAAGGACGTTAGAATCACTGTATGGACTGCCTCCTTCTTCCTTCCCCGGTGTTGACATGCTTGTGAATTTCAAGTAGATCTTTCACTATGAATGCGACTATGGGTTGTATTTTACACCATGAACTTACCATTTGCCATACCATCGTTGCAACATAACAAGCTGAGAATAGATGCACCAATGATTCTGGATAGTCCATACATAGTGGACATAAATATGAGTTTGTGACAATCCCCCTCCTCGCCAACGCATCTATTGTAAGAATTTTTCCAAGTTGAGCTTTCCATGCAAAAATATTAACATGAATGCGAACCCATTTACTCCAATTAAGGACAAAACTCTAACTAGGGGTTGAACTTTCAACACATAATGACCGAACGGCTTTGACAGAGAATAACCCGTTTGAGTCACCGCTCTAGACTCATGTTGTACCAACAATTAAGGGTATTAAATTGTGGATTTTCTAATATTTAAAATGCCAAATAAAAATTTTCAAACGGCCACAAATTAATTGCAGTCAATTGTTTTATTTTTCCCGAGTAGAAACAGTATAAATTTTGACTTCCACGTTTCAAATTCTCCATACAACCACAATTGAAGTTTTGGTCAACCAATAAAAAAGTCAAAACAAAAATTATTAATATTATCTATTTCATACGAGTTGCACCACTATCAGATGCTTATCCATCCTCCAAAGGCCAAAACCTCATCAATCTAATCTCTCTCCACCAACTTGTAAACAGCATTTTTCGTAAAAATAAAAACAGCTGCTTTATTTTGTAGAAATACAACTTTAAATATTTTCTGTTATTAAATAAATTATATAAAAGCTACCTTTTTTTAATAATCTCAGTCAAGTATCTTCAGATTGTATCAAACATATCAAGAAACAACTTAGTTATAAATAAATCAGATATGGCATTAGTTCCATCTTTTAATTCATAATTTCTTCTCCACATGGAGACCAAAACCAAAATAAAAATTAAATATTAATTAAATAAGAAAATGGCATTAGAAAAATACAAAAATACTCAATGATATCATAGTGCGCAATAACCAAAAATACTATTTCCCTCTCAACAACAGTACCAAATCCACCTTACTTTTGTTCATACTTCTTCAATCTTGATCCAAACATGACGTCATAATCATCATCATCATCATCATCAACAAAAACTTGATTATTTAGAAGCCGCAGACTTGCAAACCGGACACAAATTCTTCTGAATCAACCATTGTTTAATGCAATTGGTGTGAAAATTATGTCCGCATTCTAATTCTCCTAAATCATCTCCATTTTTGTATTCTTCCTGTTTAATTATCAAATAGTTCGATCATAAATTCATAATCTACACAGAAACTAATTGTTTATTATTAATAACTAAAATACATTTAGATAATAATGGATACCTGGCATATGCAGCAAGGTTCAGCATCTGGTTGACCTGTTTGACTCGCGTATGTTTTTGGTTTTAAACATTTGGAAACTTTTTCTTCGGTTAATCCGGTGCTCACGTTTCCAATTCGTTCTTCTAATGCCAATAGCTCCTGAATACAAATTACATGTTATGATTTGTGATTTTTTGTTTAATCAATTAAAAAGATGGAAAATTGTTTTTTTTTTGTTACCTCGTAAGACATGTTATCAATATCGAGCCTCATATCCCTATGGCGATCATGAAAACCGGTCATACCATAGAAGACTGATTGATCAAGAACCATAACATCCTGCAACATAATTAAAAATTAAATACAAATTGGAGTAAAAAATGGGAATTTTATACAAAAAACTGCATACTTTACAATTTACATGTTTGTGTGTATATAATACTACAAAAGTTCAGATAATAGTAACCAAGTTTCTTCGGTGTTTTACTAAAGTCACTTGCTTTTTTCTAGCTACAAAAACCAATCGAGTTTCAAAATTGTTCCATTGTTGCGAAATTTAAGTTAAACATGTATGAAACTTGTTACCATTTAGTGATAATTTTATTTAAGTTTCTTGAAGTAAAAGGTACTTGTAAAGAAAGAAATCACTCAAAAAATATCATTAACAAATAGAAACTAAGTTTCATAATAAATGTATCAGTTGAGCCACATACCAAAAAATAAAAGTAACCAAATTTCATGTTTATCACAACATAAACAAAATACAAATCTTTTCAAAAAAAAAAACAAAATACAAATAAATAAAAAAAACTAACCTCAAATCGCAACCCTTCTCCCCTGCGTATAAGATCCAAGACACTGCGAATCTGCAACAAACAACAATATAACAGTTTCAGTATAACTGAAATAAAATAAAATGAAATAAAATATTGTAAATTACAAAACAGACCTCTGATGCTAATCTGCCTCTTCTTTCATTTCCACCCGTTGTTCGCGCCAGATGAGGAAACCCTAATCCACCATCAAGCTGTCTATCTGCAGGTCTTAAATGATGCAGATGATGATGATGTGGATGATGACCCGTGATACCAATTACAGGCGGGATTCCAGATTCATGTGAAGATGAACCTGAACCACCCACAGGCGGCGGAATTCTAGAGAAAAGATTACCATTTTGCCCTCCACCACCATTGGAATCAACGGAGGACATTAACGACCACCGGAGGATTTCAGAGAGTCTTCTGGATGGATAAACTGCAGAACCGTGACGTGGGCCCACACTAGCAACCGGGTTTGCAGCCGTTACATTTGCATTTACATTTCCATTTCCATTTCCACCAACCGAATTCAGATTCCAATTAATTGCAGCTTGAGAAGTTGTTCTTATGTCACGTGGCTGGATAAATAACGGATGATCTGAAATATTTGTTGGTATTGTTCTTGAGTTAATGTTATCGCCAATAATATTAGATGAAACGGACCGATTAGCCCTTGAGCTAGAACTCCGGTTTCTAGAAGTTACTTGCGAGTTTCTTCTCAATGTTGGGACCCGCAACATGGTTTGAGTTTGACCCGCGTGACTCGATGAACGCTCAACTGTTGTTGCAACAGGGTTAAGTCCCAAAGCGGGAAACGGAGGAATAATATTTAATTGGCGGTTATCATTGTTAGTATTACTAACGAGTGATTGA
Source organism: Stevia rebaudiana (assembly GCA_009936405.2). Classification (NCBI taxonomy): domain Eukaryota; kingdom Viridiplantae; phylum Streptophyta; class Magnoliopsida; order Asterales; family Asteraceae; genus Stevia; species Stevia rebaudiana. The sequence goes on from WOUH02000045.1 coordinate 8,791,196, forward strand.
TCTTGTTGTCGGGAATTACTAATTCTTAACCTAACATTTCTATGACTGTTTTCTGCAGCATGATCTTGTTGACCAATCGCGGAAGATGATTGACCGATGGTTAATTCGGTTGCTTTTCTTTTACACGGGCGTTGTCGGGCCTCCATTTCAAACGGGCCCGAAGATGAACTACTAGCATAACTTGTGGGCTTGATGCCAATAAAAGTCGATGGGCTTACGGTAACGTTATGACCATGATGATGATGATGAACGTTGTTAGCATGATTATGGGTTGTGTTTATTATGTTAACATCACCGAGTGAAAGTAAACTTGGGGGTGGTTCGTGATGGTGGGTCACTTGGTTTGTTACATGGTTTGAGCTTGACTCACCCATATTCCACATGGTTAGGTTTTGGGTTCGTTGATTTGTGTCGGTTGGTGGGTTCAAGATGAAGTTGGTCCAGCAAATTTGTTGTTCTGCAACACTTGACTCGCTTGAACTCGAACCATGGTCCAATGGTAACCCTTCGGGTGATGAACCAATTGCACCATTTTGGCCTTGCATTAGGATTAACAATGGTAAATGAAGACAACACGCGGTTAAAACCTGAAATTTAAAAAAAAAAAAAAAACAATGTTACAACATTAGCCAGAATGTCATAAACTTATAATATAATGTGAATTCTAGCAATCAAGAAAAAGAATTAATTGTTAGTGTTCAAACACCAAACCATGTGTAAACATGGGGTAAAGTCAATCTTCTGACCTAAATTAGGTGGATTCATGTAAAAACTTTAAGCAACAAAAAAGAACAGGTGTACAACATAATAATCTCAACATGTAGATCAAGAAAATATTGAAAAGAATCTTTCAAACCAAACAAACACCACCTGTTTACAGTTTACCCACCGTTTAATCTTGAAACTGATTTTAACTCATTTGTTAGAATTCAACATGCATAAAAAATAATGGATCTAGCCCTAATCTACAAATGAACATGAATAATTAAAGATAAGTCGGAAGCCGGAACATTGAACGTTGTTTCAAGAACAGTGTCATATGATTGATGAAATCGAAGCACATTGAATGAATTAGGGAAAGTAAAGGATTGAAATTTGAAACAGTCAAACAAGCGAGAAAAGATACATACTGATTTTCAAAGAAAAAATATTCAAATGAGAAGAAATGAACATAAAACCAGATACGTGTACATATAAAAAAAAAAAACTTTTTTGAAGGACATACATAATCTTTCGGGTAAAACCCACAATCAGAACCAAAACAAGCAACTTAAAAATGCGAAATTTACAGATGGGAAATTGAGGAAAACACAAAACTGAAATTGGGTATTGTAAAAGACGATTGATGAAAGTTGCATCCAAGACCATACCTGTAAACAGACCGAAGATGGATCTAACGCCAAGAAGATCTTGAAACGGTGATAGAAAAGATGATGATGATGATGATGATCAAAAAGACTTCATTTTTACCAAATTCTCTCTTCTTTTTCCCCTTTTTGTCTCTTTATATGAACACAGAAACAAACGACAATTTCAATCAAATATTCAGGCTTCCGATTGCTTAAACAAAGACTGTTTTCAAGAAAGAACAGCGAAGAACAGGCGTTTTGGAAGTTGAAAGAAGAGATTCACAGAACGAGAGAAATCAAAGACGAAATTGTGGGCTTTGTTGGGTGAAATCGAAATAATATATAATCAATTAATAATTAATTAATTAGTTAATTAAAATATGATAATCTTTAATTTACGAAAGAACCCATATACACACAAAGTCGCAAGGCTCGAAGTAATTTCCTAAAAAGAAAGATGGAGAGTACCAAATGGCTGTCTGCTAAATAAAATCGCGGCTTCCGATGCGACCACCACCACCACTGTTTCTTGTTTCTACTTCACCACATTCACATGGTCCTTTATCTTCTAATCCTTTCACATCTAACCTCTTCTCTTTATACACTTTTAATCCCCTAATTACTCATTTACTATTTAAGAAATTTATTTAAAATTTTATTCCTTCTTCAATCAAACCTACTATTCTTCAAATATCCCATAATTAATGTTTACTAAGTTGAACAAATATCAATCCACTTGTTTTACCGGCCAGGCTGGCAGGTCAGACCGGATTCAATAGGCAATCACGTCATAAACATTACAAAAGAACTTTTTTTTTATATAATTAGTAAAGAGATCTTAAAAGAAAACATATTAAAAAAGTTAAAATTATGTTTGACCAACGTGGTTTGCGATTTGACTGCTTTGATTCGTCGGTCCGAATGAAGAGGATTCAAGATGCATACCTAAACCAATTAGCATTCGATTTTTATACGACTATCTGATCTAGACAGCTCACGTCGTAGTATCCTCGATACTTTAAGGGTGGATTTTATAATCAATTTTGTTATTAAAATCTGAATATTTTTAAATTAAAAATATAGAAATGAAGTTATATTGTTACTTAACGTTTATAGGAAAATGTTCAGCTAAATAGGGAGTTTAATCTAAGAAACCTAAGAGCGATTTAAAAAAACTCAAAACCAGTTCAAACGAACTTCGATTGAACTTAATTTAGCAGCGTTAGAACCGTCTTGTCGAACTATACAATCTTAGCTTTTTAGAGTTTTGCTGTTAATCTAACTTTTGAGTTTCAATTTCAAGGTTTGCTTAGTTTTTAAAGGCTTAGCTTTTAGAGTTTAGTTTTTAGTGTTTAACTTTTATGGTTTAGCATTTACCGTAGTTTTTGGCGTTTAGTGTTAGGGTTTAACTTTAAGGTTTACCTTTTTGGGTTTAGTTTTTAAGGTTTAGTTTTTAGGTTATCTATAGGTTTAACATTGAGGGTTTATCATTTTGAATTTAACTTTTACGGTTTAGCTTTAAAGCTCTAGAATTTACGTTTTTAGCTCAAAGTGTGTTCCTGCTCATCGCTGTGTCTTAAAGCTCGTCATTGTTTTTAGTATTTAGCTTTAAAGCTCTAGAATTTACGTTTTTAACTTTAGGGTTTAGAATTTGTGATTTATGGTTTAGGATTTGATGAGCCAGTTGCAGCGTCACTGACATGGGTTCAATTGAAATTTGTTTAACCCGGTGTATAGCTTTTTTTAAATATATCTCAACTTCTTAAAATAAACTCTATAAATATTATAACCTTAACCATCGTTTATACTTAAATTTGTAGCAAGTGTGAATGGACCTTTATTAGGAGACAGATTAGAAGTGGAATTATATACTCTACCAATTATGTATTATTAGAGTACGATTTTTATTGTTCTTGGTACTTAAGCTGATTGCTTGATTGAAAGTATTATTTATTTATGTTTTATGATATCTAATATTTGTTACTAAGAATATCAAATGACAAACAAATCTTGTGAATCATAAATAACATTATTTATTTTGTAATAAATATAAAGGACCAGGAAACATAATAAAAAATTGAAGAAGAAAAAAAAAATTGTATTTATTGTAGATCAGAAATGCACTATTTTATAATAAAATAAGGAAAGATGGATTTTTGAATTACTTTCTGGTATAAATCAGGGTTTTTTTTTAGATCAACGTTAGACTTGATCCTGCAGCGTAAAACTAACAATGAACGGTTGCAATTCCCTCCCAAGGTTATCACCCCAACGTCATAAAAAAGTAATAAAATCAAAAGATAACGTATTTATTAATATTAAGTAATTTTATAAATGATTATAATAATTAAAAAAAAAAGCATACCATAAGTGCTTTTAATACTTGGGTGATAATTAATATAGTTTTAATGTCTGATATAATATAAATGTTTAGATTAAGTTTTAATGTTAGTAGGGTATAGGGTTGTAGAGTAAGATATAATACCTATATAATTTGATTTAGCGGCTTACTTATAAAACTTCTAGAATTCTTAAATTATGTGTAATGGTTATTACAAAAGAGCTTGATCATACTAAGACACAGATGTCACGTAACTAAGATGGGTATAAGTTAATTTGTTTTGTAATAAAGTTTGGCAATCAAGTCAGGTGTTTGAAAAACAAAAAGAAAAAGTAAAATGACATTGATTATGTCCATAAGCTCACGACTTAATAAGATGTAAATATTAACGATTTGTTGTATTTGATTAGTTTTAACTACGAAGTTTTCAAGACAATAAGACAGAAATTGTGTATTTTAAGTTAGTGGGATGACTAAGTGAAGGCTTGATGGCTTTAACAATAACATGAAAATGGATGGCAAAAGATGTTTGGTTTATTGAAATTCACGAAAATTTAAATTTTAAATTGAACTCTATTTATTACCTATTGGGATATAAAATCCATTAAAATTGTGTGCTTTGTGAGTTAGTGGATGACTCAATCATGGCTTCATTCCTTGAATAGTAAGACGAAGATGTACGGCAAGAGTTTGCTAATTTAGACTTTGAGTTCAATTTATGATCTTTTTGGCTATAAAAATCACTAAAACTACATAATCTCAATTCAACTCATCTCCACACACCCCTTCACGTTGTTGTGTCTTGCCCCCAACACCCACGAAAGCCACCGTCGCATTTGACTTTTTTTTAACTTCATTAAGATTGAAACACACAAATTTGTGATATAAGCATTAAACGGGTCAGAAATTTTTTATAGATCAAAAACTTGTAATCAAAACCAACATGCACATAAATATAAAGAGACAAGTAGTCAAAATAAGTAAAACTGATTAGGAATTCTATCGTAATTCTTTCACAAATCAAAATGAATGAATATAACAACGTTTGGAAATATGAAGGTTCAAGAGATCAAAACGATCACAAACGATTCATGTGATTAACTTAAAATAATTTAGAAAAAAAAAATATAATGATAGTAATCTATTCTTTTAAATTCATTTACTACAAATTGTACTATACTAGTCCTAATTTTATACTTGAAAATCCTAATAACTAAAGTTGATATTGATGGATGTACTTATGAAAATTTTTTGTCTTCTATTACTCTCATTGTTGTTCTTGTGGAAGAATTTCTAAAAATAAATTAGAAGGATAAATCAATGCTTCTATTATATATTTCCGACAATTTATAACCCAACATATATGTTCTTTACTTCTTTAGCTGAAAGTTGTAACTTCTACCGTTTTGATAGATTAAAACTAAAATATAAGTGAATCAAACAAATTGTACATTGATAAATCAAAATTACCCATTTACTTAAAAGATTCCTTATTTTGAAATGTCTGCATCTGGAAGAGTGGAAAATTAAAAAACGATAGTCATTATAAATGAGCTATCATTAGCAGCGGTTGGAGAATTAATTGGGTCATCCCTGGACATTCTGTCTCTGCATCCATAAGATTATTGCGTTAGGTGGAAGTGTAATGGAAGTTGTCCATTTTCATTTTAAATTTCAGTGAGACTTTACAATTAATGTAAGATTAAATTGTTATTTTAGTCCTTTTGCTTTAGACACTTTTGATAGTGTAGTCCAAATTTTGTTTGCTCTTGTGTCCTTGACGTTTGTTATTTTTTTGTCATTTTCGTACATTACATTAAGGCTGTGTTTGTTTACCTCTTAATGAGGTCTGAATGGAGAAGGTCTGAATCCGATTCAGACCGTTTGGTGGGATATAAAAATCAAACCTCTTAATGGATCCAACATCTGAATAACCATCTGAATCGTTC
>WOUH02000045.1:8836279-8850052 GCA_009936405.2 Stevia rebaudiana
AATAGTTTTATTGTTTAGATATACATAAAGTCACTTGCAAGGCAACTTGAACTAACAAGTGTCATGGGTCTATATAATTTGGCTGGACCGCGAACCAGAACTGGTACTTAATTCTGAAAAGTTAACTCTATTAAAACACCATATTAAGAAAGTTCAAAATTTGGTTGGACCGCGAGCCAGAACCGTCCTAAAAGCCAATTGAACCTATGTTCCACGCTCCAGTCTGTGATCATCACTTTCCTTGATAAAAGTTTAATTTCTTATGAGATGGGTTATCTATTACTAAAATAATTTCAAACCCATTATATTATAACATAATTCATTTATGAAAATGTGAAACCACAATCACAATGAGTTTGTTATACACAATGACGGATGTGTGAAATAGGCAGTTATAGCCTTCAACTTGCCATTTACAAAATTCTTCTCAACCTGAAACCAAATATGGTCATAATCATATATACTAGTTTAAACTCACACAAAGCTGCATCAAATATCATCACCCAATTTGTAAAATTAATAGAAAAATAATAATAACAATAAAAATAACATTAGTACGAGAAAGTACCTCAAGTGTCCATGGGGGATTAGTAGAAAGAGACAGCTCAGCTAGTTGGTCCACGTCAACATTTCTTGGAAGAAACATAACAATTTTTGGAGCTACTTCTTTAGCCACATTAAACAGAAATTGCCTGCAATGAGCCCACATTTAATATAAAAAAAACTAACCATGGTTAGATTAACTAATTATAATGGTTAAGAAACCAAACCCATCATGTGGCTTGAGCATAGTATTGATGTCAAAGCTTCGTGCTTTAGCATACTCTGGTCCTCCCCAAGGCGGAGACAAGAATACAACATCCGCCTAAAGAATAAAAAATATATAAAAAAGTAATAATAATCTTTTAAATCAATGTTGATAGAATGCAATTATGACTTTGATACCTTTAAGTTTTGAGCTAGAATAAAACAGTCGCCTGTTATAAATTCTATATGATCGTTGACTCCATAAATAGCTGCATTATGTTGTGCATACTCAATCTTCTTTGGATCAATATCAATTGCAATAATGTGGGTGCTTCTGGCATATGATCATTTACAAATATCAAATTTCAAGAATTAATAATAATACTAGTAATAATAATAATAATGATAATAAGGCATTTAATAATACCAACTTTGACCTATTGGCCTGTAATAATCCCAACTTAAGAAACTGTTACCACCAGTTCCAATTTCATATCATCTACTTGTGACAGTCCCTAACTAAAGGAACTTAACTCCGTTAACATTTAGCCGATGTGGCATAATGCCATGTCGGCAAATTCTAGCCATGTCAGCATGCCATGTCAGCAATATGTTAACGGAGTTAGGCTCCGTTAGCTGGGAACTGTCACAGGTTAACGATATAAAAGTTGGGACTGTTGGTAACAATTTCCCGAGTTGGGATTATTACAGGCCAATAGGTCAAATTTGGGGATAATTAAAATCCAATTTGCCTAATAATAATAATAATAATAATAATAATAATATTTTATAAATTAAGCGTACCTTGGTGCAAATCGGATGGCATTCCCACCGACTCCAGTGAAACAATCAATAATAATTCCATTGCCACAACGAAAAGCGTGATGATTTGCAATGCATTCGGGAGTTGCTGAAAACCAACCTTCTTCATCCATTTTTATACCATCATCATATTTAGAGAAAAGTATGTATCTTTGACACCAATATTTCCCAATAATTGGAGATATTTCTTCCATTAACAACTCATATTCAAGATCTGTGAAAAGTAAAAGTGTTGATTAAAAATTAATAAATAATATAATCGAGTAACAATGTAATAAGATTACACATGTAACAAACAAACCTTTATTGTCAACAGATGATCTCTTGCGTACTCTCCTTTGTTTTACTTTCTTTTTTCTTTTATTTTGAATTGCATCAATGTTATCAACCGATTTAGATGAAGTAAGAACCGTTTCAATCGACTCATTTGGCGCGTAAACAGAGGCTAAATGTTCCATTTCTGGAGGCGGGTCCCATGTTGACTCCTGTGTTTTATAATTGTAATAGTAGTTTCTTTCATAAAATTCATGCCAATAAGTCATCCAATTTCCATATTCATCATTGCTTCCGTTATGAATTGTATCAAAATTATCAGGTGACAAAGAATGTGATTCTGCATCTATGTTACTGCAGATTTGCTCAACTTCAGATGTCTGATTAACAATCAAAGGATCTTCTAATCTCTCTGTTAAACACCCGTTGATTGAATTATACATGTTGTCATCAACATGTATATCATCAGCTGCAATAAGATGAAATAAAGTTAATTACACAAATGGTCCCTATGGTTTTAAAAAAAATAACAGTCGAGTACCAAGGGTTTAAAGTAACATGGTTGGTTTAAAGTTTGTAATGAGTTTGAGTATTAACATGAACTTCTGTTAGCATTTATAATATCAGATCAAACAACTGTCTATTTTTGTAGGTTGTTTAAGTTAAATGATAAATTAATAGTCTTGTTTTACTTCTAACTTTTCTTTATTTGTAAGTTGGTCCATTGAACAATAGAAAATGCAATTTTCGTATCTTACCATCTTTCACTTCATTATAATCAGAGACTTCATATGTGATTTCTTCATATGTATGCAAAACTTTCTTTTGGGCATCCTTCCTCTTTCCTTTGCCTTTTCCGACCCGTTTCTAGAAAACCAATTTAAATATCATCGCAGAGCGAAAAAAAATCATAATTTAGTGTTTACAAAGAAAGAATATTGAATTCTAAAATGATTCAAAGTCCTACTTTCCCTGGTTCCCTTTCTAAAGATCTTATGAGTTTATGATTAGTTAATTACCCCTTTTAAGTTGGTAATCAACACCGTAGCATGTTAAAGGGCTAACTGCGTATCGTTACTTAAAAAATTAAAATTTCAATTAATCTTTTCACCTTTCAGGTTTCAATATGGTTATGAATGCCTCCCAGTTAAGAAAATGTGATTGCAATGTCTCCTAGATAGTCCTACAGTAAACAGCCACCAGAAAAAATTGCAACAAGAGAAACAACGAATCATTCTGAAATGCATTAACAGAATGATGAGATGCTAAAAAACATAATAAAATGCAAAAGAAAGATATAACTAACCTCTTTGTTTGTACAGAAGGAAAGAGGAAGTCCAAGTTCATTCATTTTTCTAGATAATTCAGTATCAACATGTGAAGAATCACTTTCTGAAATACATAAATTATCATCATCCTTCAATGTTTTCTGCATCAAAAACTTAGAATTTTAAAATAAATGTTATACTGAAATGTGTATATGTGCAAGACTTTTGTAGGAAACTAGGTTGATGACCATGGTGTATCTTATAAATTATCAAGGATATTCATTCCACTTTGAGCTTACAATGATTTCAATATTCCAAACAATAATTTCTTTGTGATTAAGTCAGCATGCTTTATTACATATATGACAGTTCCTAAACATATATTGGAGCACTGTATCATTGTGCATAATCCTGATCATATGATTATTCTATCTGCATACGGTGATCATTCAACATTCATGTGTGCAATGATTGACACACATGTGTCAAATGGACTAAATGGTCTACTGGTTAATTGATAGATAAAAAGTTCAAATTCTCCGTGTGAAGTAACTAAAGACCATCATCTCAACTAGTTATGAGCTTATGATGTAATTAAACGAATGAAAAACATACCGAGGAATCCAGAGAAGTTGAACCATATGGCATCCCAGTACAAAGATCAACCCTGTAACAGCCCAAACAACAATTAGACATAAAGATTGACACAGTCAAATATGTTAGGAAACATAAAATCTAGAATACATTTTTACATCGATCAAATTCTTTTCAGTAAAACAACTAATCATACCAAAAGTGGACTTGAGTGAGCTTAAAGAGGGATCCAAGTGCTTTGATTGCAGGAGAATTTTCAAGTTCGCCGTTATCATCGCCGTCTTCCATTAGTTTCAAAATAAGGTGTTCTCAATCAAATCGATGTTGAATTGATCGGAATTAGGTCACGGAATTGAAAGCTGCAGATTGTGCCGACGTGACTTGACGGCAGGGAACTGCAATCGTAATTGGTTGAGCGACGGTCCGAACCTTCTTGGCCGATTTTTGTAAAACCTAGTCAGCTGAAACCAACTTCATGGGTTTAGTCATTAGTGTCGCCAAAATCAATTTTTTATGGTTTGAGTATGAGAATTTTTCTAGTTGTGTTTTCATCTTAAGCGGATAGGGTTGACTCATAATTTTTTTTTAGGTAGAAGAGTTATCTTGTCGAAGTCGGGTGCTCGGCCGTTTTTTGTTAAAACAAAAAAATAAATAAAAATTTTATACTGTTGCAACTTATTAAAGGTTGACTTGAATTTTTATTCATTGATTTTATTTATAAGTAGTATATAGTTTTCTGTATGAAGAAAGACCGTAGAAGTCATTTTTGTGAAACATAAGGGCATGAGATATGCATAAACAGGTTAAGATTGTTAGGGAGTGTGAGTGAAAAGTGCATGTCACGTGGATGTCACCCCACCCACCTAGGTCTCTCACACTACTCTAGTGCTGGAGGCGTTTACCCTCACCCATAGGTCATCCCAAAGGTCACATTCTGCCTCACGCCTCCGTGCTTATATATCTCGTGAGTTTACTAACACCAACCGCTCACATTCCCTCATGCCAAGAGGAAGTGGTATTTCATGTCACTCACACCACCCCCTCACAAGATGTATCCTTCTTGCCCTAAAAAGCCTTTTGGAGAGAAAAGAAAGTTACAAGTTTGAAGAAAAATAGAGTTGCAAGTTTGAGTTTGGTAACTATAAGTAAAAAACTTCAACTTGTGTTTTAGAAGTGAGATTTTCTGCTTGGTGTATGTTTTTATATATTAACTACCAAACATTACAAAATGAATAAAAGCCTTCCATTAAAACACAAGTTAAATACATATTGCATATTGTATAATGCTCCTCAAACATGATTTAAGTAAATATCTAACTTAAAACTTAAGAGCACCACTAAATCACATCACCCTGTAGTTGCAAATAATGTGCCTCACTCACTTACATGACACCTGTCATCTACAAAAGCTTTCATACACTACCGATAAGATATTTTTACTCATAAATAAACCTTTATTCAGTTGGATCTATTCGTGGATCATTGTTTGCCGTTAAATGTGTAATAAGTTTGTTTTATATAGAAAATCATATATGAATTGAAGTCAAAAAATCTAGAGATATTATAGTTGTACTTGCTCTTTGTATGCCAAACAAAAAACAAGGAACACATTCACTTCTAAATACATAAAAAATCTATCATCCTAATGAAATAAACAAATGGCTCAAAGCCTCATGGTTCTACAAGGGTCCTTTGTATAATAATCTGTACCTAATGCCCAAACAATTGTACTTTATCGATAGTCATTCTCACGCCTAACCTAGTACTCTCTCTCTACCTCATGTAGATCAAGGTACCATAGGAGTATAAATAACCTGATACTTAACTTACATAAACACGTACGTATGCGTGAACCCATCGTTCCTATTACATATTTACATACGCCTCACATGCACTAACACTATATACTGCCTTCACCATGGACCTGAAATCGTCTTTTTCAGACGGTTTCGTTTTGTTCCTTGTTGCATGTTCATCATCTCCATAACCTGATATTAACAAACAAATGGTCAGAATTTCATTTTAGAAGGCCTACGTTACACACGAGCGAAACTATTACTATTTTCTTTTAATAACAATTTATCAGTTTTTTAGATAAAAACATTAACCCTATGCTCCTTGCTTTAAACCCATAACATTTTTGGTTGTGAAACACACCACTTAACCATCATGATTCATGACGGCCTCTTAAAGACCTCGAGATAATTAGATAATTATCACAATCAGAGATCAACTTGTAGTCAAGATAATAAAGTGCACTCGTTAAACAAAACAAACAAACAACAAAAGTCACATGAAGAGCCATTGACCTAACTTGTATTATACTTTTTATCTTAAACAGCCATGACTCTTTCTCTATGTTTGTTTGTTTTGACCATTACAAATAATTATATCCGATTAAAATAAGCCACATGTCTCAAGATTGTGAACTCTTGTGCATGTGCCACAAAAGTTTAAAAGTTTTGCGTCAATTAATGTAAAACTTTATTATTTTGCAAAATTTGACACAAAAAATACACACATGTCAAATTTCTCTATGGGCGATCATGCCCAGACACAAATTTTCTTTTTGCACTAACAAGCACAAATCATGGCACGTTTTGTGCCAAGTGCCACATGTCCAGTTGTAACTGTTTTTCATGCCATAGAAAGACTGAAAGTGTCAAATTTAGGACTTTATTGCAAAGAGTAAATTGTTATTTTAGCATATACGAGTGTGTGAGTTGTCGTTCAAAAAAATATATATTTAGTCACATTAGCTATTCACTTTATTTTCCCTAAAAAAACCGTTGATCTTAGTGAAAACAAAATGAGTACTCATAAAAGAGCGAAAAACCAAAAACATTTTTCCCTTTTATGTTTCATGTTGTATGAGGTTATAAACATTAACAAAGTACTATTTTTAAGGCGTACCTGATTCTTCTGCATCTTCAACATCTCTTCCTGCAAGATTGGAGATTTGGAGACATGAGAATCCAGAGTGTTAACTTTTTAACTTATAAAGTTGGTGAGAAAAAAATTGTTTAAAAATCAATCAAATATAGTTTTCACCTGTTTCCGTTTCAGTTCTAGATTCTTTTGTTTCAATTCCGAAACTTCTGCTTCCAATTCCATAGTATACGCCTACAAACACAAACATCATGCTTTATCATATATGTCACATGAAACATAATACATAGATTCAATTGACTAAAAATACATATATGATTCATGAATACAACATTTTTTACAAATATTAACTTTGTAAAATACTAACCAAGTTTCAAAAGAGTTTCAATTAAGTTACTCAAATTGAAAAAGTGTTCCAATTAAGTTTGTAGAATACTAATTAAGTTTCAAAAGTATTTTGATCAGGTCACTTAAGTTTTATTAAAACCCAATAAAATATACAAAATACAAAAGTATCAATAATAAGTGTAACTGAATTAACCTGTTTACGAGCCCGTGATCGAGCCGCTGACTCGCGGTTCTTAATCATTCGCCGTTGTCTCCTCTCCACAACTTTCTCCATTGCTCCATTTTTCCTTCCCCTTAAAACTCCATTAAAAACATAAGGAACCGGCGACACCGAAGACATATCACCACCACCGTTACTCTTGGCTAACCCATCTGATGAAACCGCTGGAGACCCGGTTGCAACCGTGACCCCACCGGTTGCACCCAACCCACCCATCAACCCCATCCCGGTTTGTAAACCACCCGAAACCAAACCACTGTTCATAACCGAATCAGACAAACCCACAACTCCATTCCTGATTACAGATTGATTACCGTTACTCGCTGGTATACCCATTGGAGGATTTCTATAATTCATATTATTCTGTTTAGGAAACAATGGTGGCGGTTGAGGTAGTTGATTCCCTAATTGATTCCCTGATTGATTCCCAGATTGGAATGAAATTTGATTACCAACACCATTAACTGCTGAATTCTGCATCGGACCCGCGGGTTGCTGGAATCCGATTCCACCAAACCCGGGGTTATTAGCTAATTGTGATTCTTCTCTAACGACACCAGCTTTGACCAGAAATTCTTCAAGAGTCATCTCTCCTAAAGTCTGCTGTTTTGGGGGCAAATCGGGTTGCCCAAACCCGTTATCATATTCTTTTGATAAATCTTTCCAAACTTCATCGACTGTTTTTTGGCTTAATGTTCTTGGTAGGGTTAATGATCCTTGTCTCTGTAAACTGGTTCCACTGATGCCACCGTGATCTTGAACACCAGTGGTGGTGTTGATTCCCATTGTTTGCATTTCTTCTGCATTCCAGATGTTTTTTAGTAATTCATCCATGTTCATTGACCCGAAATCCTTACCGATACTACCCATGGTGTTTTGCAGCTCATCAAAAGTCAACGAGTAGATCGATCCTTGTCTGGTCAACGGGAAGTTTCCCGGCGGACGTCCGGTGACGCTTCTGCTATCCATTGGCTGATTTCCGAAGTTCTTGAAGTTCATAATTGATTATAAAAAGTTGAAAACCCGATTCAATTTCCTGATATACAAACACAATTGAACTCATATCAGTTGAATTCCCATTAATCCATTATTATCAGTTATCACGTATTTTTTTTTTTTTTAAATCATCGAAATTAAATAAGCAAAATCAAAAATTGACGCAATCAAATGATCGAATTAGAACATACAGTTTCACACAATAACATTATGTAAACTAATTTGTAAAATAAAATCAATCTTTTATTGGTAAATTTAGTTAGATAATTATGGAATTAACTAAAACCAGATGACAGCTTCATCAAACGAGACTAAATCACTAATCATAAAAGGAAATTAAACAATCGTCATGCTATTTCAAATCAATTAGCCAAAATTGGGCAACACGATGAAGAATTAATTACCTGAATTGGTTGTTAATTTCCTGAATAAGAACAACCTTCCTGAAATGGGTCGGGGTCTAATTCAATTTGTGTTCTGTTGATTAAATAATTCGGGCCAACGAGTAGCTAACTAGCTACTGTACTTGTAGGATTTTCTACAAGGGGTTGAAATAACCTTTATTAGAAGTTTGAGGTTTGATTGGTAAAATTCTGTACGATAGTGGTTTTATATTGTTGGTGATAACGTGTGGGCCCCACTATGTTAGAGAACGTGGACGGCTGATGAGAAGAAGAACCTACTAGATGTCGTCAAGTGGCTTGATTATTGCCGTCCACGTGTACGTAGATGAAGTGGTGCTAATGATGATTTGTCTGTAGTGATGACTTTCATGTGATGGATGCTTTATATGTTTAGTCATATCTATATCGTTATTATGTGACAATGAAAAAAAAAAGAAATAGTTATAACAAAAGAATACAAATAGTAGGGTGAATATGGTATCGTACTATCGTCTAACATTCTTGGTACTCTCTTTTATATAAACGCCAAACTACTTTTATTGTTCAATTTTAAATCACCTATTCTTATAAGAAAGTGTCGTAATCTTCAAATTCCTAAACTTTATTTTTAATCTAAACTCCAAAGAGCGGTCGTTGAGAGGGGATTTATTTACCGCTGTAAATTGGTTCATCGGCACAATATTGTTAAATTACTTCTAATATATATAACTAGATGATTAGATGTTTTAACAATAAGTCATATATCTCTTTGGATGCGACATTTCTTTCCGTAAGGATAGAGTAAGGTTTGTTAATGGTACAAATATAATTTACTGTGTATAGTTAATGTGGTAAACATATTAATAAAATTTTATATTATGTTCTTACCTTATTTTTAAAATGTATATTTTAGCATATATGAAGTTGACTTTTTTAGGTGCACTGAATAACTAACTCTTAAAGCATCCAAATAAATTAAGAGAAAATTTATCACAACTTAAAATTATGAGTTCACTGGAGTTTTATTTCTAATTTCAATGATGAACTTTACAACTCTTTTACATGCAACACGTGGTAAGGCCGTGAGGGTCGATTTTGGTTCAAAACAAACCGAAAAACAAATTATCGGTTTTAGGTTTTGATAGACAGTTTAGTTTTGATTTTTGGCTTTTACAATGGGTTGGGTTCAGTTATGTTTTTTCGATTTTGTTTATTAATTTCCCAAAGTTATAGAGATTGGGTTCAAAACATACTGATTAATTACATGAACTAGTTTTAAAATAGTAGCACTTAAAATATCATTTATGGATAATTTTCATGATTTGAAGGATGGTCTGGAGATGATGAGAGATGGTCTAGAGGGATTATATAAAAAATGCTTGAATCTGTTAATATAGATCTCTTAAAAACATGTTTGCCAAAATAGACTTTTTAATTTAACATTTATTGGAGATAGGGTTTTATGTGACGTTGCTCTCTTTACGCTTAAGGGTTCAAGCCCCATAGAAGCCGAATTTCATGCAATTTATCAAAAAGATCAATAAAGGTAGATGAGCGTGTGAGTTGTAATTCTAAAAGCACTTGATAAATACAATTGCATATTTAACAAATCGCCGATAATAATAATTTGTTAACATTACATTACTTGGTACGAATTATAGTTTATATTGTTTTCCTCAAAATTACACAACTTAAAGTGAATCCCTAAAGCCTAGGGATGCGTTTTATTCCTAATTAATTTTACACTTTGTTGTGTGTTCGTAAAGATTAGACTCATATTAGCTTCTCTCTTATAAACCATTACACAGTTTGTTCACACATATGTATGAGACAGGTTTTATCTACCTTTTGCAAGTTTCATTTTAGATTTTTTATTTTTTGGCATATATAATTCATAAACATCTTAGCTAGTTAATTGCAAATCCCTTAACATGGTACATGTATCCGCCCTCTTCACCTCCTTCACTTGTGTCACGTTACTCTAACATAGGCAATCAAGAAAATGAACCCCTTTGCGATTTAAGGGACAAATTGTAAAAGTTATTTGAAGATGAAACCTGATTTCAACAAGGATGTGCATGAACGTCTCCACAACATGGGCTCATGTGCTGTTTTCAGCACCGAGCCCGTCCTTCATATCATTCCATCGGGGTGAATTGTAGTGTAGACCACGTAACCTAATCAATTACATATATAAATTTCTACATTATGTGTTTTATTTCTAAAACAAATAAGATGATATTCATAGTTAAGTACTTCTAGATTATGGATAATATAAAATGATTAATTATTTGAGATATCATGTCATTGTCCAATATCACAAATATGGTAAGATAATAAGCATAATTTCATGACCACCATGAATATAATCTGTATTTACTATTAATAGATATTAAAGTACGAAAATTGTCCGTAGAAGAAGTCCATATATAATGCTCTCCACGTGTCACGTTCTTGAGTAATATTGTATTCTTACTTTTCTTTGCTATAAGATTGATGAGATCATATATGCAATAACTTGGAAATCATGTCAAGTGGCATCTATAGGGAAGTGTCACATGGCTCAACATGATTGATTATGTTGATGACCCGTATCTAAATGCCATATGGCTCGATTCTAACAACTTGTATCATAAAAAATCTTAATAGATTTTTTTTAAGAGTGAAGATTGTTTTTTAAGAAAAGCGATCCAGCAAGAGGCTATGATCTCAGCAGAAAACGATACAAAAACTTACGATGGAGGCAATAAAACATTCTAAAATTACACCATTTGTGCCACTCTAAATTAACTAGCTATGTTAACTACTATCTTTGCATTATTCTCTACTCATAAAAAACATTCTAAAAAACTTGAAACCTTTATTTATTCTCATGTTCTCTTGATAGAAATTGCCGGATATATAGTTGAAGTGCTTATCATTCCACGATTTTTGTATATGCCAGTGTAAAGTCATAATTATTGACTACAAAGTTTTCTAATATAGAGTTGAAAGAGTTATTCAACTGGAGAGACCGATTAAACCTGCTACGAAATGACATATATATATAGTAGATGGTTATATATAATCTTGACTTAGCCTAAAAATCCCGTAAAATATCATGTATGATTGACTTGCTATTTATTGATGTTTTATTATTAAAGGATTAATTATAATATTTCATACGAGGAATATACGTTCGGTTAAATTGTGAAAGTTGAAGGTTTAATTTTAAAGGAAAGGTAAGAGGAGGAAACATATTCAAATTCGGATGGAAGTTTTATCTGTTTATTTAGGATTCATAGTTTGAGTCTAGTTATAATAACTTAGTTTGCAAGATTTGTTTAGCATAAATAACGATCAAGTGTTGAAGTTTTAAGAAAATGACCAAAATGATCAACTTGACCAAAAATCCATCAAAATGACAATTTGACTCCAAGTGTGTCTGATGGCTGGAATTAGGCAAAATTTTTGCCAAGGGAACCGTCAGCTATAGAGGTGTCAGATTTTGACCATTAGACAAACATTATGTCGAATTCCAGCCATCAAGCAATCATTTTGCCTGATTCCATCCACCAGGAAATCATTTGCCTGATCCTGGCCACCAAACAGGCATTATGTCGGATTCCACCCATTAGGAAAGCATTTTGTCAAATTCCATCCACCACACAGTCATGTAGCCGGCTGATTCACTTAGCAAAAGTTTTGCCTGATTCTAGCCATCGGGCACTTTTGTAACTTGATGGTTATATACTTATATTGATAAACTTTTTATCAACTCGTCCATTTTAGTAATTTCCTTTTTATGTATGTTTTTTATATCATATTAATATTGTGAGTTTGAATTGCTTATAGTTATGATGTTGCTCATCATATTCTATTATGTTTTCATACGATTATGTCAACAATGAAGATATCCTAAAATAATCATTTGAACTTCATAAGAGTAAGGATATAGTTGGACAGATAAATTGATTGTGGGAGTGGAAAGGAGACAAATAGTTGTGGGCACCAAATAAACGGATAAAAAGAGACCAACATATAATGCACTTAATTATTGTTATTATTAAAATTATTATTATAAGTGACAAAGAAAAAGAAGCCGTCCAAAAACAGCAAAATACATCAAAGTCCAAGTCAAAGCCGTGCTCATTTCACCTAAAAATATCGCGTGCCCCATTTATAACATAAAACAAAGCAACTACAAATCTACAATTCATATAAATATAAATTTATTTTAGAGTAAATGATCGCTTGAGGTCCCGTAGTTTGATCCAACTCACCTAGAGGTTTTATCTTTTTATTATAAATATTATCTTCCAATTAAGATGAGTGATAGTGACACATTGGTTTATATTTTCTATAGCATCTAATCTTTGTATGCATGTGTATAAATATTTAGTTATGTTCATGTATGCATGTATTTTTTTAGCGTTCCAAACCACCGTCAATACCCAAGTAAGTATTTATGTAACATGATGTCAACTGTTCATACTAATTTTGACATTTCAGCCCTAACTCACTCAAAAATACTATAAAGAAGGAAACTCACTCATACGTGAAATCACCTTACCTAACCTAAAAGTAATTCTTAGATAAGGTTTGGGCGTAAGACCCTGTCATTTTAATGAAATCGTACGTATCTCACCCAAAAAAAAAGTAGGCAAAACCTCGTTGCTGAGCTTTAACCACATCCAATCATTGTAGCTAGATGGATGTTTTATGTTTAATCAAGTGTTTCAAACTAAAAGCTATTTGCTTTGAATCTTTTTTGCTTTAAACAAAAAGTTATGCGCTTCTCATCCATCAAAGCAAGATGGAGGAAAAGTTTAATCATCTTGCTTAAGAGAAATAATTAATCAACCAAAAAGCTCTTTAATAAACATTTAACATAAATCTAATTTTTACTCATATCCGTACACTGGTTGGTTAGATCCACACACTTCATTCACATGCGTTTTTCAAACTGGTTATTTAATTTTCGTACTTGGGTAACAATAATTTTGGTTTAATGCTTGGATAAACTAATTATTATTTTTTTAAGAGCATAAATACAATATCTCTAAATTACTTCATAATATACATTATTACCTAAGTTGGGTAGGGTTATAGTAGGGAGGAGGCTTAGGTTAAGGAGGATAAGGAGTCATCCCATCCATTAGATCTTAAGATAAATGGCCAGGATTAACGCGGTGGCATTTTTGTAATTATTCAGAACTTTGAAAAGGCATGAAGGGTAATATCGTCACAATCG
>WOUH02000045.1:8868617-8888580 GCA_009936405.2 Stevia rebaudiana
ACCCGTTTATTGCGTTTTTTTCTTTACAAAAACGAAACCGGTACTAAACCGGGAATTTACCAAAATTACCGGTACCGGACAGGTACCGAACCGGTACCGTACCGATTTATTGGGACCGGGATCGGGATCAAGAATTCGAAATTTACAGGACAGGGACTAACCGGGACCGGGACCGGTCGGTACCGTCCTGATACCGATCTCATCCCTACTCAAGATAACTTTGTTAATATTCTCTTTGATAAGTTCAAAGGTATTTAAATCATTTTAAGACATTATGAGTGACCGTGACCAACCTTCAGTCATGATCCTAATGGAAAGTATCGGATACTTATTACAGAAAGAGCAAGACACAGGCGAATTAACAGACAACCAAAATTATCGTTATAAAAGTTTGAGCTTCGAAAGAGGCCGCTAACTCCTCATTCTATGGCTAATGACAAATCAATCGTGGGCCATCTAAGACTAAGAGCATTCACAGCCTATCTCTTAAAAAAATTGTGAGTGAGTTTGATATAATTTAAAAAGTGGTTAAGAGTGGTTGTGAGTGGATGTGAGATAAAATCTGAGGGTGGTTGTGAGAAAATTTTTATATTTGAGAAAAAATTTGGGGTGTAGTGAATTCCCAATTTTTTTTTAATACTTTTTATTTGTAGTTGTGAGTAAAAAAAAGAAAAAACATAATGATAAAAATATAAAAATATTATTTAATTAAAAAAATAATGATTTTTTTGTGAATTTTAAAAAAGTGCGACAAAAAAATATATATATGAATAATCTAATCACAGTGATATCCTTGTAGTTGTAGAAGTGATTATAAAAAATATCCTATATTCTTTATGAATAACATAATCCAAAGCTAGTTGGTCAAAAATGTAAATTTGAGCCATGAATTCATGATAACAGTCAGGGGACCGGCTGATATTTTGAGAACAATGACAAATATCTCATTCAGAAATATAAAAATCAACGGCAGGAAAATATCTGATCGCCGATCGGACTCTAATATGACGTGGCTCCATGAACATGCCATGACACGTGTAAAAGCTCCTCAAAGGCACCTCTTATACGCACTTTTTTCTCGTTTCACTTTCTCACCAAAAAATATCCAAACACCCAATTTCCTCTCGATATTTTCTCTCCATGCTAGATCTTTATTGCCATATGGATCATAAAGTTTATTCATCTACAACGCTGACGGTGACGCTGCCGGAGACGTGCTCTGTGGCGTCGGAGATGACCGGTAACGATGATTTTGTGGAACAGGAAGAGAGTTCAATTATGGTAATCTGATTACTGCTTATTTTGAGCGTACGTTTAGTATTTATATGTGTTAAATCTGTGTATGATATTTATAAGATCTGTTTGTTTTTATTTACCGGTGTGAATTAAGGTGTACTTTTAGGTTATTTTTGTATGAATTATGAGTTTTAATTCGTGTTTGTATTTGTTCAATTGCTTTTGTCTTCTATGACTGTAATTGTTATCGCTTTGTTGAGATATCGTGTAGGATTATTATGTTGCAATTTAAGATCTCTTATGGAGTGTTTGATGCTAGAAATCGAACGGTTTGTACGTATTGAATTTAGGAAGTAATCGTTTATAAATCAGATCAGACGAGCTTTAAATCTCGAATTGGCAATCTTCTGAGGTTTTCTATCGGTTATGTTTGTTATTCTCCTTCATGCTATGTGTTGTTTAGGCAAAGTGTTTTGTGTTGATGGATGAGAAGTTGGTTATATTTTTGGTTCAAAATATACCAACTTTTGTGGTTTTGTTGGATAACTATCAGATGACTGTTTGCATAAGGTATATAATTGTTCTGTATTCTTACAAGAATATGATTTATGACACCTAACTCATATCTTAATAAATTACTCATCAGGTATGGTAGTTGTTTGCATGGATTAATAGGTGTTTGCACTTGACAATCCTTGATATCACATAGTACACATTACTAGTAAATCAACAATATAGTTTTACACATATATAAACTAGTAATGCAAGTCTTCAACTTAATATATAACTGACACATTACTAACGACTTCAATTCTTTAAAGTTCAGCATCAGTGTTGATTTGAAACAATGTGTAAATGGGGTGTATCTTATCATCTGAGTACATTGTGTGATGATATAACAGGTGTTTCTTATGTATGTATTGTTTTCTCATAATGAGGTGCTAACAAAAAGTTTTAAAAATTTGATCTTCCAGAAAGAAGAATCATCACAGTGGACGAATGAAAAACATAGTTTATATCTAAAGTCAATAGAAGCATCATTTGTTGACCAGTTATACAACTCTTTAGATATGCAAGCTTGTCAAACACAGTCTGATGCAATTTCAACTTGGAGAAACCATTCCAACACTTGTATCCCTTCTGGCCAGGTTTAAATCTAATTTATCTCCGTCATTTAATCATAATTTTTTTTTCTATTTGTTTAAACCCTTATTTTATTTGTCAGTTTAAGGTTATTCAGCGCGGCTGCTGGTCAAATAAATGTTTCAACAGAGAAAAATCACATTTAAAAGAAACAGATAGACCCCATGTTTCCCCGAACAATACTTGGATTCAACATTTCACAAACGGGTCCCGCAAAAGACCATCTTCAACTTCAAGTTCACTGCAGTATTCTGAATCTGACTCTCAGTTTCATCAAGAGACGGGTTGTAATAATACAGGTAGTTTTAATTTTTTAGCTCCTTACAGTTTGAAATTTAATATATATATATTTTTAACATATACTATGATACTTATTATCTATATCAAAATTCTGTCATTACAGAGGTGACAGATCAAAATTTTGTTAAAGACACGTCGTGCAGCAGAAAAAGAACGCGAACATCAAGAACTGCTCACTCGAGCAATGATCAGGTAATTTTCAGAACTGATTTATAAAATAATTAATTTTTTTTTAAATAATTTCATTGTTTTATAGTAGCCCATTTTGAATATTTTGAAAGCAGGTTGTTCCCGACTACATTTCTGATGCACGGTTGAAATCACCGATACTTATGTGAGTTTAAATAATCAAGACGGATCAGTGTCACACAGTTACTATCGATAATAATAATAAAAGTACACAAAATGAGGTGTTCCAGATGACCATTTAAATGTTCTTAACCTGAGGTTATTAAGTATTAACCCGATGTTAGTATCTTAAAGACTCAGTAGTGCAGAAATGTGTGTGAATTCAAGCATGTGATGGTGTGGAAACACACAGTAAAGAATTAGAGATGTAGGTTATATGATAATGGGAATTAAAGGTGGATGAATACTTTTGAGACTCGTTTTGAGTACTCGGATTTGCAAAATCAAGATGGTTCAGTTGATGATCGGTTGGTTTGCTTGTTTTTTTGAGGTATTCATTCATGTTGGTAGTTCATTCGTTTAATCGTTTGTTTGTTGTAAAAATTGATATCTATGTTATACCAACTTGTTGGTTCATTGAATGACTCAAGTATTGTGACTTGTTTGGTTATAATGAACACGATCTTGGCAAATAGAATATCTAAAACATTAATTTCTAAGTTTATAAATAACTGAATACTCTAATCAATAGGAATAACTATTGTATGGTTTTTTGTTTTTAGAGGACTTTTGCTTGTAAATCGAAGAAAATGTACATGATATGATAATATATGGTTTAAGAATGTTCTCCATATGTGAAGTGTTATTAATTACAAATTCTCCCATGGTAATTGAGAATGTTCTGTTCCAAAGGCAGGAAAAAAATATGTTACATTCCTAATAACAAAAAGAAAAAGATAATAAAGTTAACCCGGAATTTGTATTCATATTATTGATCTTTATAACTTTATTTTGGTATATAAGCTAATTAATACAAATAAGAACCAATTCTTATTGTTAGATCGCTAGATAATAGTAGGTCTGATAATATAATCGTAATTAAGATAAAAAAAGCAAAAAGAGCATGTCTATTTTGTTTGTCACTTGCATTAGGTGTGTTTATCGGTGAAAAAAGATATGTCATGTTAATTTTAAAAGTATAACAACGTAAAAAGAAATTTACAAGCAGATCTTTTCATTATTATAGATTCGTAGATGGTTCTCAATTGCTCTAACTTTTATAGATACTTCTTATGGTCACTATGTGAATATTTATAAAATGAGTGATATATAGCCATATACAAATGTGTAACAATGTATATGAACCGGGCTTGAACATTGACTTTAAAGAATGAACACCTCAACTCTAGTGATTTTCTTGTTTGGATTTAACTCCACCCAATTCTTCGTTTATATAACACGTATACATAAATAAATGTTTATCAACTCTTAAACAATAATTGGTAAATGGTCGGTTCATTTTGAACGAATAGTGCAAGTGATTAACGATATAAAAAGTCAAATTATATATACTTATTGTAATACACATGTTTGACGCTAATGTTTATTAAATCTTTATATATATGACAATTTATAAAATAAATGTTTAATCGCTTTACCAATATGTTTATTATTATGTGTTGGCATCCCCTACTAAATCAAAACGTGTTATAATTAGAATTTTCTACCTTTTTTCAACAACACTTTTTTTTTTTTTAAGGAACACCAAAATGGTTGAAATAATGAAATCTATTAAACTCGTAGCGTTACGGCTTGAAATTAAGAAAAGAGGTCCACTCATATATTATACGGCGAGCCTGTTTTCATTCTCAAACTTTGTGTATTAACCGATCAAAATATAAAATCCTCTTTCGTTGATTAAAGCTTCAATCCTTCATTTTCTGGATTTTAACCACGCTAATTGGACATCACAGACGGTGCACGGTGTCGGAGTTTCAATTCGATCAGATTTGGAAGGTAATCAATTCTTTCAATTTCGCTATTCAGTTGGTTTCATCGGCGGAGGAAATTTGAATCTGGAACTTTGATTTGTGTTCCAGAAATCGTTGAACTTGTTAAAATTTATACCTAATACGTGATTTGTGAAACTTAGATGTTCCTTCGTTTGCTTAGGGTAACGCTTAACATTTATGAAGTTGATTTTTACTGATTTTGATGTTACGAAGAACTATTTATATGCTTAGGTATATAAGGTATGCCTTCGTTGTGTGTTGTTTTTGTTTTTTTGTTAAATGACAATGCTATATTTTCATCCTGATTGATGACCGTATTAAACTTGGGAATATTGATATTTGAAATGAACTAGTTTTGACAAAATCTATACAATGTGATACTTAGGAATATTATTTGTTCTTCAATGTCAATTTTAAGAACATGTTTAGATAAGGATTGTGAATCAACGGTTCGGATTTCACAAGATAAAGTTGTATTTGAGAAAATCATATTGTTCAAGGAAAGTGTTATTTCTTATAAAGAAATGTTATTTCTTATAAAGAAATCATTAACTGCAAGTTCCTTACATCATTCTAAGCGATTGAAGAGACCTTAATGATTTACAGATGTCACCTTGGTTCCTTTTGGTAGTTAAATTCATTTCTGCTGCAAGTTTGTAATCTCTTTTAGTGTTATATATATATATATGCACCTTATATATATATATGTATGCGCGTAGAATATTTACAATCTTTGCTCTTGCAGAATTAACAACATAATTTACCCCAAAACATCAAATTAGGCTAAAATAATTTGTAATTAGAAGTAACTGTTGGATTGCTATTAGTAACCTGTCGTAAACATGAATTCAAAGATCACTTATGTAATAAAACTTGTTACGTGCTTGCAGTGTTTTTTGTTATCAACTCTCTTTGTTTTTCCAAAGTAAATCTTACGATAATCTGAAAGTTTTTATTTTTTACTTTTTTTACACTTCCAGTGCTGATATTTTCTCCGATGCCATCGTTAGCGCCAAGTTCAAGGGCCATCAGGCAACTGTTTATCTGCAAGAATGTTGGTAGACAGTTAATTAGATGTCCAATCAACAAACCTAAACTTGAAAATTATGTTCAAAATCGGTTCTTTAGAAGCACTTCAAATGTTAAATCTTTCCACCCTACATGTCTGCCAGTTGGTGGTAGTCAAAAGGCCGATCCCCAAGATACGCGTTTCAATAATATTATTCAAACAAGAGGATTTCTTGGTTTCAGTGATGGAGATGAAGGGGGTTCAGGTTTATCAAAAGTTCATGAGGAGAAGCGTATCTTGGGGTAATAATAATTAATTATTAAATATTTTTGTTTTTATGGTTAAATTGTTGTTGGTTCCTAAATAATGTTTTTTTTTATAGGTATTCTCCAGAACAGATGTATGCAGTGGTTGCTGCTGTTGACATGTATCAGGATTTTCTTCCGTGGTGTAGACGATCAGACATAATCACACGTCATTCCGATGGTTCTTTCGATGCTGAGCTGGAAATCGGTTTTAAATTTCTTGTTGAAAGCTACATATCTCATGTCAAACTGCTAAAACCCAAATTGATAAAGGTAACACATCTTCATTAATATTAGAGATTTAAAATAATAGGTTTGGGTTTTATGCTTTCAGTTTCGTATGAGTTTGGGTATTAAGGCTAATTTCCATTAACTATTCTGTTAAATTAGAGTAAAATGACCAAAACACCATTTCACTTAGTCAAAGGGTAATTTGGTCATTTCACTATGATTTAACAGAAAACGTAAAATCGTTACAAAATTGAAAGGATAAAACTCAAATATGCTACCTTAAACCCTTATTAGTACCCAAACAACCACATGAACCATATGTGTTATTAACTCTTAATAATATTATTTTAAAAGATGGTGAAATGTTTCTTTGTTCCATATGTTTCAGACAACTTCATCACAAAGTAACCTTTTTGACCATTTAATAAACGTATGGGAGTTCCATCCAGGACCTGATCCAGGGACATGTGACCTCCATTTTCTTGTCGATTTCAAGTTTCGGTCACCATTTTATTCACAGGTAACTATTTAAAAAAAAAAAAAAAATTTATTAACGTAAGTGTAACCTAGTATTGTGTTTTACACAGATGGCATCCATGTTCTTTAAGGAGGTGTCTTCTCGGTTAGTTGGTTCGTTCTGTGACCGTTGTCGTTTGATTTATGGACCACCGGTTCCGGTTATCCAACAAAGGGCATGAAAAATGAACCGGTAAATATGTCTGCTAACATGTGTCGTTCATTATACCGCTTTGTCTTGTTGGTTTGTGTAAAAATGGTACCACCGTTAGCCGTTTGTTTTTTCTGTAACACACCAGGATTAGAATGTATTCTCCAACATGTTACAAGTTTTGCATGAAATGAAATATTTCCACTCAATTGTCTACCAGCAAACACAAAATTTATGAATAAAAACAAGAAATTAAGTTGATATGTTATTGAATGCGAAACGCCATGATTTGATATAGTTCACGTGTTTAAATCTAAATAATTGCTTAATTTTTAGGAAATCAAAATTGATGGTCTATATTTAAAGAGTAAATGGCTAAATAGAGACATGATTTGATGAAATTCACGATTTAAACGTGTGTAAAACAATAGCCCAATTAATCAAGATCTCGAAATTTGGGGAAAACTTATCAATTCAAATTGAGATGACAAATGAATGGCATTTGTCAAATCATAATGACAGGATCGTTACACCGTTTCTTGGTTCTATCTGGTTGAGTCCAAATACAAGTTAGTCAATTCTTTGATGAGCTCTTGCAACAAAAAAAAAACTTGAAGTTATGATTTAACAAAGCTGATCTCATTTGCTAAAAGGTTGTAGCGTCAACAAGTTTATAGTCCTTATTAGTTCAGCGACGAATTTGAACAAAATAATACGACTTTGATAGCAAGAACAAAGCTCGAATGTGATACATCATCATCAACGTACTCAGTATATACCTAAAGGCTGGGTTTGAAGAGGTTACCTCTACCCGTGGGAATAGAGAGACTGTTTCCAATGAGACCCATGACTCATGATACCTGATTAATCGACCAACTTAACGTTATTAACTTTATTTAAAAAAAAAAGTAAAATAACGCTAAAATTAGTACAGTTTTACTTTTGATCATTCAGGATCCACACATGTATATACATTATATTCTCGCATCGCAAACGAGACATTCGAATGTGATTCAATTTTATTAAAATAAAAATATGATGGAGTGTTCAAATCCGAAGCAAATGCTTTCCTAGATGTTTGAACTAGTCTGTTTTGACAATGTATGAACCTCTACATGATTATTTTTAATCTTCTTTCAAAACGACTTCTTATATTCGGAAGAAGGGTATTTCAAAGAAGTAGGTGCTTCTTTATATTGTTAACATCAACCACTACATTAACAACGTGGGTACTTTAGAGACGCTATCAACTTATTGTAAGATGACAAAGGTATGAATGCTAGCAATATATTTCATATAAAAATATTGTTAAAGGTACGAAGCGTCACAAAACTTCTTCCATATGAAGTTGATAAAGCATTATGAGGGTAAATATCTCATTATTTTGTGAACTTCGTAATATGAAATAAACACACATAACACACCTTTTCCTGTAGATGTCATAATAACTTACAACGTTTGATAAGTTGATAACGTTATATTGGTGTGTTGCCTTAGTGACAACAAACAACAAGACAATGTTTGACTACCAATTTTACAAAGGTCCGATAGAATTTAAATCATCCAAATCCGACCAAAAAATGGGCAAACATATACCCTTTTTGGTGAGGTGTCATGGTGTGTGCCGTGTGGTGCTTTTAGCTTTTGCTAAGTTGATAAGGTCACACGTATTGTATTTAACTTATTTTTTGGTTACAAAGACCTTATATATGATTGGATCACTATCAATGATAATGCAACAACATATATATATGGTGTTATCCTTTTTCCTAAATTTTACTAATCTAATAATCAAAGATGCACACTATAAGATTTGAACCTTCAACACGTGGGGAACACACCATTTACCACCAGTATATTCTCTTTAAGGATACATAATGTTTAATTCATCTTGTGAAGAAAAAGAACATTATGCTAGCCTAACTTGTGTAAGAGTTAATTTTCGTTAGGTGAACACATAATAGTCATTGTTAATACACAAGTGAAAAATGCATACATAAATGGGACATCATGTACACCATGTCACCATGATTTTAGTTTGAATTCAAGATTTAGTATGATGCACAAGATACAATAGAGCTTATTAGCCTCATATCACCTATCTATCATGTACAATATGATCTTTAGTTTGAATTGTAAGGTTTAAGTATGATACACTAGACATAATATAACTCATCAGTCTCTTATCACCTATCTATAATCATACTTAGTCTTCTTCGAATAATCATAGTTTGATATTTAGGGCTGTTTGATAGCCTCATTAATACTTCTGAATCAATAAAAGATAACGACTGTTTTGTTACATATTTTAATGAATTAGATAGCCTCTTAATAAGTAAGTTTTACTAATATACTCTTACTCAGTCAACTCTTTTAGTAGTTAAACACAAATGAAAAACATTCCATTAGAAAAAATCATTAATCAATCAAACTTATTAATGGTTCAAATACAATTTGAATAAATACCTCATTAATATAGTATGTTGTATGACCCATAATTCCTAATCCCCTTCCTTTCATTTTCACAATAAAGAAGAAACCGATCACAAAATTGACACAAGTTGTACCACCTTTTACAGCCAGTGGGTATCAGATCCGACAAATGGTCCACTCACACCACTGATCTTGAAAAATTCATCACCAATTTCAAAATTTCAATTTGCGCGCCTCTTCCCCTTCTACCACTACCATTCGATCGGATCTTACTACAATCTTCGCTCTTTTCAAACCCTAACACCCAAATCAGCTTCCAACAATCTCGAAATGGGCGCCGCTGAAAGCCGTCGAGATTTAGAAATCTCCGACTCTGAATCCGAGGAAGAAGAACAACACTCCGAAGAAGAAGAAGAGGATGAAGATTATGAAGACGTCAAAGACCACCAATCACCCATCAAAACCCCTACCAAAACCCCCTCCTCTGTTGACGAAATCGAATCTAAGCTAAAAGCCCTAAAGCTAAAATACCAATCTAAAAACCAAACCCTAAAAAACGCCGTCAAGCTGTACATTCATACGGGTGGAAACACTGCTAGTTCGAAATGGGTCGTTGCTGATAAGCTCAGTTCATTTAGTTTTGTCAAAACAACGATGAATGGAGATGACGATGACGAAGATGAAGAGGAAGGGGATGAAGATCCGTACTGGTTTTTGAAAGTTGGGTCGAAAGTTCGGGCTCCAGTTGATCAACAGTTGCAATTGAAGCCGTTAATGGGTCAATTGCGGATCGATTTTGTGTGTAACGGTGTTTATGCTATGAAGTTCTTTACTAACGAAGATTACAAGGGTTTTATTGAGCAGTATGAGAAATGTTTGTTTGAAAACACATACGGATTTGAGTGTAATGATGCGAATAAATCAAAGGTTTATGGAAAAGACTTTGTAGCATGGGCAAATCCTGAAGCTGCTGATGATTCAATGTGGGAAGATGCAGAAGATAGCTTCAACAACAGTCCTGCTTTCAAGACTCCAATCAGATCAAATCATAATCTTCGAGAAGAATTTGAGGAAGCTGCAAAAGGTGGAAGAATAAAAAGCTTAGCTTTAGGTGCATTAGACAACAGTTTTCTGGTAAGCGATTCGGGTATTCAAGTTGTTAAGAATTTCAGTCATGGTATTCATGGAAAAGGGGTTTATGTTAACTTTGATGATGCAACAAAAGGTCATGTTGAATCAACTCCTAGAAAAGCTCTATTAATGAAAGCCGAAACAAACATGTTGCTAATGAGTCCAATGACTAATGGAAAACCACACACTAACGGACTCCATCAATTCGATATAGAAACCGGTAAAGTTGTAACCGAATGGAAATTCGCAAAAGATGGAACCGATATCACAATGCGCGATGTGACAAACGATAGTAAAGGAGCTCAAATGGATCCAACCGGGTCAACATTCTTGGGTTTGGATGATAACCGTCTTTGCAGGTGGGACATGCGGGACCGACACGGGATTGTTCAGAATCTTGTTGACGAAAATACCCCTGTGTTGAACTGGACACAAGGTCATCAGTTCTCTAGAGGGACAAATTTTCAATGTTTTGCAACAACCGGCGACGGGTCAATTGTTGTTGGTTCTTTAGACGGGAAGATACGTTTGTATTCTGTGAGTTCTATGAGACAAGCAAAGACTGCTTTTCCGGGTCTCGGGTCGCCCATTACCCATGTGGATGTTACTTTTGATGGGAAATGGATCTTGGGCACAACGGATACTTATTTGATCCTTATTTGCACAATGTTTACTGATAAAGATGGGAAATCAAAGACGGGTTTTGCAGGGCGTATGGGAAATAGAATTGCAGCACCAAGATTGTTGAAATTGAATCCTCTTGATTCACACAGGGCTGGAGTGTTTAACAAGTTTCGTGGGGCCCAGTTTTCTTGGGTATGTATCAGTTTCACTTTCTTTATTCTTATCATAATATCATATGCATCTTGTTTTGTTTCTTTGATATTTTATAGTGATTGCATTATATAGTTCAATATATGCCTATTTGGTGAATTGGTTATTAAGTTTGATCACCCCATGTGTGATTAGTGTATGTGACTATGAGTTAGTTACACATATGATCCTTGTGGTTTGCGAAAATTAACAAGTTTGGGTACTAAAGGTTTAAAATAACATGTTAGGGTTTTATGCTTTCAGTTTTGTAACGAGTTTGGGTGTTAAGGCAAGCTTTCGTCCACTTTTTTTATAAGTTAGGGTAGAATGACCAAAACACCCTTTGACTGTTTGAATAAACAAAGTCAAAGGGTATTCTGGTCATTTTACTGTATATAAATGAAAGTGAGCTTTAATACCCAAATGTTAAATATAAAGCATACAACCCAAACTGTTTACTTTAAACCGTTGATACCCAAACTTGTTATTTTTTGCGAACTACACTGTGTACACTGCAACATGTTACAATCTAGTGATCTACAATTATTTTGTGAATTGATTTATGGGAATTTTAATGAATTGAAACAGGTCACTGAAGATGGGAAGCAAGAACGCCACCTGGTCGCAACCGTAGGCAAATTCAGTGTCATATGGAACTTTCAGCAGGTGAAAGACGGGTCCCACGAATGTTACAAAAATCAAGTTGGTTTGAAAAGTTGTTACTGCTACAAAATAGTCCCAAAAGATGATTCAATCGTTGATAGTCGTTTTATGCATGAGAAATTTGCAGTTAGTGATTCACCCGAAGCCCCGCTTGTTGTTGCAACTTCAATGAAAGTCAGCTCTTTTAGCATATCAAGCAGCAGACTTTCATATGCTTAATTATTATTTTGTTTTGTTAAAACAATATTACTTTAATCAACTTGATTGTAGTTTTGTTATTAGCAACAGGATTGTTGTAATGGTGGTTAAGAAGAACCTTAAATTTAAATCCTTGTGTTACTTTTACCTTTTTTTTTAAAGTTTTTATATAAATATGAATTTATGGTTGAAAGGTATTTGGATAAGTTTTTTTTTCCATCACATATATGTGGAGCTGAGTGGTCATTTGGATAGTAGTGGGACCCACTTGGTTTTTTAATTTTTTTAATATCTACAGAGTGGTTATTTTATTTGTGGTTTGTTTGTTGATAAGAATAAAAAAAAAATGTACATTTCAGTTGTTAGAAGCTCTCATATTCTAACAACCTCTTGTTCTTCTTCATCTTCAATTGTAAAACACAACACGAACAAAAGTACAAACAGAACAGCATTTGGTACAACCGACATATCGAAATGGGGCGTGAATGCACGACAAATGAAAACCGCTATTCGAGCTCAACATCGACCCACATGGCTTCCTGGGCTTGACCCACCAGCCCATCTTGATGGAACGTAAGCGTTTGATGTTACATTTGTAATGAAAAACACGAATCTTGGTTAATGTTTGTGTTTAATTTTAAAGTCTTGCTGGTGATTTTGGGTTTGACCCGCTTGGACTTGGAGAGGATCCGGCTAGCTTGAAGTGGTATGTGCAGGCTGAACTGGTTCATGCCCGTTTTGCTATGGCTGGAGTTGCTGGAATCCTTTTCACTGATGTCGGTGCATATTTTTATTCTCCAAAATTATTATTAATTTGGGTGGGTCACACCGGTTGGGTCGCGGGTCAATATGGCCCATATGGGTTCAGTTAACAAACATACCCAGTAAAATCCTATTAAAATATGGGTTCAGTTAAGAAAAGTCATATTTATGTTCAGGTCCAAATGGGTCAACCGAATACTTTTTGTCAATTTCCTTTAATATAACTACTGTTTTAATTATGATTATGAAAACAATTAAGATATCAGCTAATTTTAAGTAAACCAGTTTCAAAAAATGAATTTTTATTTATTTATTTTATATAAAAATATTTGTTGCAGTTGCTTCGTGTAACAGGATTAAGCAACCTGCCTGTTTGGTATGAAGCAGGTGCAACTAAGTTCGATTTTGCCAGTACTAAAACTCTCTTCATTGTACAACTACTTTTAATGGGGTAATTAAAATTTTAAATCTTTTAAATTATCTTATAAAATTGACAGGTTTTTAAATTTTGAAATTTGAAATTCACTTTGTGCAGGTTTGTGGAGACAAAAAGATACATGGATTTCACTAATCCAGGTTCTCAAGCTAAAGAAGGATCTTTTTTCGGTTTGGAATCTGCACTAGAAGGTTTAGAACCCGGGTAAAAACTTAAAATAATTTGTATATATAATAATATGTACTTCATGCAGTAAAATTTGTACGTTTTATCAAACTGATAGAATGAATTTATGGCGCGTAACAGATATCCTGGTGGACCTTTGTTAAATCCTCTTGGTCTTGCTAAAGACATTGCAAATGCTCATGAGTGGAAACTTAAGGAGATTAAAAATGGTGTCATTTTATTCGCTTTTTTAACAATTTGGATTATGTTACAGTTATTTCAGTTATGTTTTGGGACTAACTGAATCAATGTTGTAGGTCGACTTGCAATGGTGGCGATGCTTGGTATATTCGTGCAGGCGAATGTGACTCATGTGGGCCCAGTTGATAACCTAGTTAAGCACCTATCGGACCCGTGGCATGCAACCATCATTCAAACCCTTGCTGACTCGGGTTCTGGTTCTTGAGCCAGTTATTTGAATACTTGTAACAAGGAAGTGTTGTATGATATCCTCAATTTGTTCACATTCTTTGTGCATTGAATTTGATTATAGAACATGAATAATCTCAAGTGTACACGCGATACGTAAAAGGAAATGTACACGCGATAGTATTAGACAAGTGAAGTATAATTAAACAATACATAACTCAAACCTGTATTTTCACACATAATCACAACAATAAAACAATTTATTGTGTACCTCTTTTATGACCAAATCTGCAAAATAAATCACAATCAAAACAAACATAACATATGTTACACGTATGAAAATATGAAATCATCAACACACCATTTATATATCAACCTCTGTTATTCAACCCTGATTTCTTCCTTCTCAAAAGCATAAAAATCCGCGGGAAAAACGACCTCTTTTTCTTCTTCAAACTCCTCACCTCGGGTGATGAAGCAGTCGTGTTACTATTACTTTCAGGTAAAACCGTCTTCATAACGGGCCTCAACGGGCTAACGGGCCTCGCGTCAAACCCCTTTGCCTGTTCAAAACTCTCTCTCGGGCCCACACCAAGCCCAGATCTCCGCCTCTGCTCGTTTTCAGCTCTCCATTTTCTCAAATCTTGTTCAACACCCAACTTTCCTTCTTTCGCCTTTTCGGCTTTTTGCAGCGCAGCATCGTGTGCTCGTTTTCTTGCACTCAATTCCGACATCAATTTCTCGAGTTTACTCAAACTCTTAGATTCAGATTCTTTTGCCACATCAATTAATGAGATTGCTTGAGCCACACGTAAGTTAGCAGCTTCTTCTGCTTCATGTGCTTTTTTACTCAACTCGTAATATTCCTCCAACGAAAGCGTAACTCCCGTTTCGGACTCGGTTTCCGTCCCGTTAAGTGCATCAATGGCTGCTAAAGCTAACTTTTCCGAAGCTTTTGCGGCTTCGATTTCCTTTTGAGCCGCGAGTAATCGGCTCGCCATTGTACTCGCTCCCGCTTTTGCTTGTTCAACCGTTTCTTTGACTTTTTCCAGCTCTTCACGGGCCTGTTGGGCCGTTGATTTTGCTTCATCCGCTTCTTGGGCCGCGTTTTGTAACTGTTTCGGGAGATCCATCATTAGTTCGCGGGCTTCTTTTTCTTTCGCTTGAACAAGCGCGATATCGGATCGTGTTCGGTTTAGTTCCGCTTCAAGAGATGCAACCACCACAACCGCCATACCTTCTCTCTGCCTGATAACCGCTAGAGCCGCCTTTTCTTTCTCCAACTCGGTTTTTAACGCGCTTGCAGCCAGTTTTAAACAATCAATCTCTTCGGTTGCTTTCGTAATGTTTTGTTTCACTTCCTCGACATTGTTTTTAGCCGATTGTATCTCATCATCGGGTTTGTTAACATCATCTTGACTCAACTTTGACTCTTTGTAAGCAGCTAGTTCAGTTTTCAAGTCATGAAGCAAAGCAGTAGCGGTTTCAAGTTTTGACTTCCGATCTTCAACCGACCCAATCTGTTGGTTGACTTTTTCAACTTCATCTTGCGCGTGTTTCAATTCCCGCTCCCAATTTAACGCATCTTGCTCACGTGCCATTGCAGCTCCAATTCTATGTTCTTCAGCTTCCAAATGAGCAGCATGTGTTGACTCCAAAGATTCTTTTGTCATCATTAATTCAATCGTCAAGTTTTCCACTTGTTTCTCAACTACTTTCGATGCAGACGCTGCTTCGCGAGCTTTTTGCACCGCTTTATCCTTTTCAACAACCAATAAATCATATTCTTTACGAAGATTTTCAAGCTCGGTTTTTACTTTTGCCAGCTCAGCAACTGCAGCTGCATGTCTAGCTTGTGCAACCTCCAGTTGAGACTTGACTGCAACACTAGAATCATCTGCAATTCCTTGTTCCATTTCTTCAACTCTAAGTTTGACCAATTCAGAGTCTTGTTTGGCTTCATTTTCTTCCGTTTGTGCTCTTTCAAGGTTTAATTTCAGTTCTTCAATTAATCTTTTAGTGTTATCCAGCTCCTTTAACGCTTGTTGTTTGGCTTCTTCGGCTTCTTCAGAATTTTTTTTCAATATTGGAATTTCCTCGTTTGTTTTCTCAAGTTCTTGTTCTATATACTTGCGTTTCTGCACCGCCACATAAAAAAAATTACAATTAATTACACACAGATGGTTCATGTGGTTTGCGGAAAAGTAACAGGTTTGGTAATAAAGGTTTAAAGTAACATGTTTGGGTTTATGCTTTTAATTTTGTAACGAGTTCGAGTATTAAGGCTAAATTTTGCTAAATTCTGTTAACTGTTTTTGTTACATTAGGGTAAAATGACCAAAATGCCCTTACACTTTGACTATTCAAAAAGTCAAATGGTATTTTGGTCATTTCGCTCTAATGGAACGAAAAAAGTTAATGAAAGTTAGCCTGAATACCCAAACTCATAACAAAACTAGAAGCGTAACACACAAACCAGTTACTTTTAACCCTTAGTACCCAACCCCGTTACTTCCCGCAAACCACAAGGACCATCTGCGTAATTAACTAAAACATTTGAAAATACCTTTCACGGCAGAATAAAGAATTTGCAATTTTGGAGGTTGAAGAAGATCATACCTCTGCAGTCTGGGCTTTGTGGGCTTTCCAGTCAACAATGCCACCAAATTTAGAAACCGCTTCTTTAACAGATTCAAAAGGTGCAGCTGTATCAACGTCACCTATTCTCGAGCTTGTGTTCTTGAGTTGTTTGACAGGTGGCGAATTATTGGATGCTGCTAAACGATTGCCATTAGTTTCAAGATTAGCATCACTTGGTTTTTGTGCAGGTGTTTCTGATTGAATTGGTGATAAATCTGGTTCTTGAATAAGTGAGTTGCTTTCGGGAATATCTTTTTCTGTTGGTGCATCAGATGTATTAATTACCGGTTCTGAGGCAACTAAAATGGATTCAACATTTGGTGAATTTGTAGAAGTTTCACCATTTGTAGTTGTAACCTCTTCAAGAACTTTTGTTTCATCCATTTTGGAAATATAAGATCTGAGAATTACATTAATCAAGTAATTGTAATTTAGTCTTTAAGTACAAGAGATACAATGGAGTGACAAACAGATTAACGTAAACTGATATAAATTTAAGCTCCTGTAACAATGTAAGGATTTAAAATGTTTGACAGTCTACAGAGCCTGTGCATGCAAAAATTCTATCAAGTATTTGATTATTAATCAAAATTCAAAAACACCTTCAGTTATGACAAGAAAAGGGAAAAATGAATAGAGAGGTTATGTTCTTGCACAAGCATCATTACAATTTTCAGGAAGACATCAAGGAGAATCTGTAAATCGATTGATGGATTTAAGTTCTGAAATCATTTTAGAACCACGGTGAGTGGCAAATTTAAGTTAGTCGAGTGTTACAACTTATAAGCAATCTTTTCTATTATTAACTCATATGGAGGTTGGAGTTATGAAGCAATCTCCTCACAACACACAAAAAAATAGATAAAACGGAATCAAGCTAATAATCTAATTAGAGCTTCTAATTAAGTAGTGAAAATGCAACAATCAAGCAATAAACAATCCCTAATCCATTTCAAAACAGAGGGAGAACAAAAGACGACCTACCAGTAAACCCTCGGAGTCAACCAGATGCTTGTTGCCAGCTTCTCTCCCGATTAAACAAGATAAATCAACGATTACCGCTTCAAATCACTGATTAACAAAAACCTAAATCCAAACGATAGCTAATTAAAGTAAACAAATTGAACAAGAAAATAATTATAAAAAAAAGTAAATTAAAGGAACATACGCGTGGAGCCTACCTCACAACGAATTTTTGGATAAAGAATCATCTCCTTTTTGTTATTTGAATCTGTGACGATCGATGAAGGAATTGAGAATTAACAGGTGTGAGGATTATGAAGACGACAGAGGTAATCCGAATTGCAGAGCTGTATTTTAGAATTTAGGTTTTTAATTTTTGAATGGTGGAGAGCAATCAGCTGCTTTGTTTACACGTTGTGGAAAAGTCGTCGCCACATACCCACTTCACACGCTCACTCCTGACTCCTGGTTTTGGACTTTTTTGCAACTTACCAGATGTTTTTAAAACAACCAATAGATTTTTCCAAAATATGTAAAATAATAGAGTAAACTACATGGATGGTATTGGTTACGAGCAATTTAGAAATTTGATCTCTAGTCTTAGAGTTTTAAGGATTTAATATCTAATGCTATTGTTTGCTTTCACAAGTGGTTTTTGGGACTTGGTAATGTTAATGTTGGGTGAATGCTTGGTCAAGTAATCAAGTTGCTATTTTTATCATTTAAAATTTATGCTTCAATTCATTGGTTTTGTAAGTGTTTCAGTTTCATAGAATAAGAACAAGGCCGTAGATGAACCGAACTTCAACCAATAGTTCGTAAACTACTTGATGAGAAATTTGTTTAGTTAAATAAATGAACATGAACATATGTCATGTTTTTTGGTATGTGAACGTCCGGTTATGTATTCGTCTATGTATGTCTACGTTTGTTTGCTTATGTTGATTAATTAAATGTGTGTTATATTTTTTAAATTTATAGTGTTTAGTTTATTAGATGTTATTTTCTCCACAATAGCCACACTCAACCTGACAACTAGTGGTTGCCGGTGTGGATGAAAGGTGGTTAGTGGTGCTACAGTAAGTAGGGGATTCAAGAATGCTTTTTGAGAGGGAAAAATAACAGTCTAACAAACTAGATTTGGTAAAAAGGAGAGAAAAAAATAATAATTATATCACTTAGCTAAAATTTTAAATAATAAAAAAACAAAGAGACACAATGCAATTACCTTAATTAGATTAAATAAAATATGAAATTAAGTTCATTATAATATTAATAAAGCTAAAGGGCTAGTAAGAAGCTAAAAACCTTATTTTATGGTTTATCATAAGAAAAAAAGTTAAATCATTCACTAACTCCAAACTAATCCTCTATGCTCTATGTTTAATCCAAAAGAACCCGAATCTTTAATGTCTTCATAGGTCATACTTATGAATCGCCTTCTATTGTTTAAAAATAAAATATCAAATTAATACTCGAGCAAGTGAAATACACGTTAAAAGGAGAATATATTTGGAGGGCTTTCGCTATACGGACCCCCCTTTTGACCACCCTCCCCTACGGCCCGTATGACCTCCTACGACCCGTATGGGGTCAAATATTTTTTTTTTATATCAAATCAAATTATTAAAAAAAAAAGAAAAAAAAATTTGACCCCTACGGCGGCCCGAAGGGGGTTAAAATTTTTTATAATAATTTGACTAGATGTAAAAAAAAAAAATTGACCTCCTACCATACGGGCCATAGGGGGAGGGTTGTCAACGGGGAAGGAATGGTCCATATAGTAGGGTCCATTTGGAGACATGGAGTTAACAATCCACATATGGGCCGGGCAAATGATATCATAACCCGAACCGAGACTTTCGGATATTTCGAGCTAAAAACTCGGTTTCAAAGCAACGATCACCGTCATCATCCCATTTATTTTCGTCCTATAAATTCAATACGATTTAAAGATTTCACCCCATTTTTGTTTCGTGATCTGAATTCGCCTTCCATTTGTTAGGGTTTTGCTAGAGTTTACCACCGCGACGGCATCAAGTACGTATTTTCTTCCTCATTCTTAAATCTCTTCACCTTTACCTCTATTTCACATCAATTGATCTGTTTACGGTTGTTTGCTGTTAGAATTGGTTAGTTATTCTACATTTAGGGCTTATAATTCTGTACCAAAATCGCGGTTTGATCCAATTGTCACTGCTCGAAATCGTATCTCGTAATGTGATAGGTACAGATCGAACTTGATTTTGATAGCCAAGAAAAGAGAAAGAAGCAGTAGAAAACAGAGAGATAGTTAGA
>WOUH02000045.1:8888680-8902183 GCA_009936405.2 Stevia rebaudiana
GTTTCGATGACTGCACCATGGAGTTGGACTTGGGATACTTCCACCTAATTATTATCTGCATGGGCCGATACATAACATAATGATAAAGGGATTCCCTCTGCTACAATATCTGTGTGTTAAGGTGTTCATACCAAACCTTACGTATACAGATTCACTAACGTAGAGATCAAAATACGGATACGTTACTTTTCTGTTATTAATTTCGCCTTAGGGTTTAACAATTACATATTATGATGTATGTGTGGTGCTTGTAATTCGAATTCATAAGGTTATAATTCCACATTTCTTCAATTCACCTATACTGTGTAGTGATTTGATTTGTTTTATTTGTCTGGATTGAGTTAATTAAATCGATGTTGTTTATTTCAGTGGGCTTTAAATCCCGAGAGGATCACAAGAAGCAAAAGGAATTAGAAGAATCACGAAGAGCTGGACTCGCGCCTGCAGAAGTTGATGAAGATGGAAAAGAAATCAATCCACATATTCCTCAGTATATGTCATCTGCACCTTGGTATCTCAATGCAGAAAAACAAAGTTTGAAACATCAAAAGAAATGGAAATCAGATCCAAATTACTCAAAATCATGGTATGATAGAGGCGCAACGACATACCAAGCTGTTACTTATAGGAAGGGTGCATGTGAAAACTGTGGAGCTAATACACACACTAGCAAAACCTGCATGGAAAGACCCCGCAAAGTTGGAGCAAAAATAACCAATAAAGATATAGCACCTGATGAAAAAATTGAGAATATTGATCTTGATTATGCTGGAAAACGGGATCGGTGGAATGGATATGATACATCATCATATGCTCATGATGTAGTTGAACGACATGAAGCTCTTGAAAAAGCCCACAAGAAATTGAAGTTAAAGAATCTTGAAAATACTGAAAATGTTGAAGGGGTTGGTGATAGTGATGATGAAGATAAAGTTGATGAAAGCAATCAGGTCGATTTTGCTAAATTTGAGAAACGCGTGCGTACCACGGGCGGTGGGTCCACAGGAACCGTGAGGAATCTTCGTATACGCGAAGATACTGCAAAATATCTTCTGACTCTTGATGTTAATGCTGCTTATTATGACCCGAAAACCCGATCCATGCGTGAGGATCCGCTTCCAGATACGGATCCAAATGAGAAGTTTTATGCAGGCGATAATCAGAACAGAGTAAGTGGTCAATCTTTGGAGTTTTTACAGCTGAATTTATATGCTTTTGAAGCATTTGACAAAGGGTGTGATGTGCACATGCAAGCTGCACCTACACAAACTGAATTTTTATACAAAAATCGTAAAATTAGAGAAGAAAAGACAAAATCTAAAGCAATGAAGACGCTTTTGGATAAGTATGGGAATGCAGCTGCTGACGTGGCACTTCCAAGAGAGCTGTTATTGGGTCAAAGTGAGATAGAAGTTGAGTATGATCGCGCGGGTAGGGTTGTTAAGGGTCTGGAAATGGTTATTGCTAATAGCAAATATGATGAGGATGTTTATATTAATAATTACACGCGTGTTTGGGGTTCGTGGTGGAAGGATTATCAATGGGGTTATAGATGTTGCATGCAGTTTGTTAGAAACAGTTATTGTACTGGTTTTGCTGGAATTGAGGCTGCTGAAGCTGCAGTTGACCTTATGAAGGCGAATATTGCCCGTATAGAAGCTACTGAAGGTAATAAAGATGAACGAAAACGCAAATATAATGT
This sequence comes from Stevia rebaudiana, assembly GCA_009936405.2. Lineage (NCBI taxonomy): Eukaryota > Viridiplantae > Streptophyta > Magnoliopsida > Asterales > Asteraceae > Stevia > Stevia rebaudiana. The sequence goes on from WOUH02000045.1 coordinate 8,890,383, forward strand.
TGATTGGAATGATGATGTGACACTTGAAGATATGGAAGCATACAGGATGAAAAGGGTTCATCATGATGATCCAATGAAAGACTTCTTGAATTAAGATCTATTCTTTAATCCATGCTGCATATTCTTATCTTTATCTGGCTACTTATTACAGATGTTGGAGAAGATCGAGAATATTGTTTTGAAACTTTATAATCAAGATGATAAATGGTAGATTGTGACTTTTTTGTTTGGTTTCACATGATAAATGGTAGATTGTTACATTTTTGTTTGGTTTCACACGATCAAGATCAACAGTTATAATGCAACAGTTAACGACTGTGTAATGAACTTTAGTTCCCTAGTGACATTTCTCTATTTTCTTACAAATTCTCTAAAATCAACGAATTCTCATAATAATTATTATTAACAGTGAATTACATGAAAGGCCCTTGTGGTTTACTCATATTACGGTCCAATAGTTTGCAAGCGAGTAACAATGAAGGTTCCTTTATAGTAAACCTTTATTGTTAACGGAAGTCTGACATAGGGATCTTTATTGTCACCCGCTTCAAACTATTGGACATTATGTGTAGTTTCTTGAACTTAAGAACCAAAACCGTAATATAAGTAAACCACATGGACCTTTCGTTTAATCCACTCTATTATTAATCAGTGAACTACAAAAATAGATTAATGGTGAGAACTTAAAACTCAGAAAAAAAAATCTGATTATTATGACAAATCTTAAGGAAAACAAGTGGACTTCTAGAGACTCTAGAAACACAAACATTCCACGTTACAGTTTCATACAACAAAACATCAGCATTAACTAAAAATAAAAACAAACTATTGACCAGTTTGGTTCCGGTGTCTACAAAGTACAATCTCAACTGTCATGTTTACTGTTTGATAGTCAAGAATCCGATACGCAAAAAAACAATAACCTTTTCCCGGTAATCTCCTTATCCTCTGAAAATTCTAGATGGTAATTCGTCACCAGCAACACATCCTGAATAAAGATGGTTAAATACAATAAAGGTAAGCCTGCAACATTAAATTACTTGATTTTATGGAATATTAATGTTTAACCTTGTATCGAATACTAACCTTTCGTTTGCAAGAAGACCAAAAAACGCTGCATTTGGGTCTGTTTATGGTTATAAACTTTTATTTTTTTACGCGTTTACAACTTCCTGCAAGTGTTGCGAATGACTTTTACCAGGGGGGATAAAAATTAAATCTTCCCAACCTGAATTCTTCTCACTCATCTGCCACCCAAAGAATAAATGTTAGTTTAATTGATGATCATATTATAAAAAAAAATGAATTAAAAAAACATAAAAATCATTTTTTTTCTTACCTCCATTTTTTTCAAGACATCTTCCAGACTTCCCACCTGTAAAGATAAGAAAAACAGCACTTTCAGTACAAGTATATCTTAATATCTTATTATGAGTTTGTTATATCACCAAAAAATGAAATACCATGATATGTTGAGAAATCGCGGGTCCTCTAGGTCCACGTGGAACCATTAATAATTCTTTCTCGATATCCTCCTAATTTTGAAATAAACATGATTTTAGGTTTAAAATCAGTAAAGCATTTTTACATCAAATCTCCAGATTAGAGTTGTGGAAAAAACTTTCAAGTACATACCTTTCGAAAATATATAGGGCAATAACGCTTGTTTTTCTTCTTTATAACCAAAAGGTCCGACTGTAAAAAAACACAATAAAATATTCGTGAAAAAAAAAAAATCAGATCCAATGTGGTTATGTTAAAATAGCTAGCAAATATAAAAGCAGCCTGTTTTTGCATCATTTTTAACAAGAGTAACATTATTTGTTCAGTCACAACTTGTACACATTTTACCAAATGCAGAAGTTATAAAGATTAAATTCAAGAACAAATTTTTTCATACCTGAAAAACTGGGACTCCATCGAACCCAATGTTGGTAGCAGAAGCTTTCAACTACCAAAATCACATTAGCAACTACTTTAGAGATTAAAATTATAACACCAGAATATAGTATTAAAGCAAAATATTAATATAAGACTCTTTAGAATTGGTGTGAAATTAGTCACAAAGAAATTAGAAAATTCAAAAATCACCAACCTCCATTGCATTCTTGAGTTGAACAGGATCAGGCAAAAACCTAAATGCAATTCCTTCAACCTTCAACATATAAACCTACATACAAAAAACACGTAAAATTATGTCAGAAATAGAACACTGGATTTAATGGAAGTTGACCACGGAGGGTATTATAGTAATTATTAACTAATGCAACTATGCAAGTGGTGCTTGCCGCTTGGTGCTGTTTGATGCAACAATAAACGCAATTCTAAATGTTATATGGCTAATTGGTAGCCCCAACATATAGCATCAAAGTAAAACATAAATAAATGGAGTGCATATCGACAACTAATTGGTGGAATATATACATTTTAGGACATAATACAAGATCCAAACTAAGCACTAAATTTAAATCCTAAATTTTATAGCTTTAAGATAGAGGAGAGTATACTGTATACTACATATTACCACTTTACTAGTCCAAAATCCAAATGCAAAGACAAAATTAGAAAACCAAGCTTGAAAGTTGAATCAGTGCATATGTAAAAGATTACAATGTAAGCATTTGCCAACACAAATCAGAAACTTGAGCTTGATGATATCCATAATTTATCTACTTATGCAGGATTGCTTCTGATTGTAAAAAGAAACAGTATTACTATTGAAAACTAAATCATTGATCCCAAAAGTTGAAACGACAAAATTTAAGAAAAGCAAACACGAAGCAACACAAGCGAGCAATTCTAGTTAAATTCAATGCCCTAAGTTTGAAAATCATCACCTGATCAAGTGCAATCGGTACAACCTTTGCCCGCCCTCTCAATTCCCCTTTCCTCAATCTGACCTGCAATTCAGTTATACATACACAAATGAACACATATAACTCCTTAATCGCACACAAACACAAACTTCAACCTGCGCTAAAAACGCTTCAGCATCTTCCTGACGAAAACAAAGCAATCCAATCGATTTGAGTCCATTCGGATCAGAAATCAGCACGAACTCGTTGTCTGAATTGCTAACCGTGTACAACTCCGTCCCGGAGAGCGTCTTCGACACGTTGGCAGAACTCAAAGCCAAATCAAACAAGTGTTTACCGCTACGAAGATTGTTGTTATCATCCTGCTGATGCTGAGACAGTGAAGCAAAAGGCATTGATGAACGCAATTGCTTATGTGACTGAAATTGAAGAAGATTTCCGGAGATTCTCCGGCGAGTTTCATCGATACGAGCGGAGATGTCGGAGGTCAGACGTAAAAAGTGGTGGTGGAAGAAGGCGAGTGGATTGGGGGTCGCAGAGGAAGAGGGGTTTGGCGACTCCATTACCGACGAGATGAACGAGGACGGTAGTTGCTGTTGCTGGTATTCTATTCTGATCGATATATTATATTGGGCCTGCATAATTTGACCCATAAACGTTTCTGCTAATAATTTGGGCTAAAAGCATACATTTCCACATTTCGTAGACTATCCAACGACCAACATTTTAAGCAATCGTGTATTTTTTGATAAGAACATTAACCTTAATAAATGTGTTAGACAATGTAGTGGCGGATACAGAAATTTTTTTCATGTGGGTCGGAAATTTTGAAGGTCGGTTTTGTATTGCTAAATATTAATTTTTTTGTTTAATTTATTCGGGTCGGGTCGGGTCGTATTAGACCAACACTTTATTCATATAATAAATGGATTCAACCAAATTAAAATTACCGTTTCATCCGTTAAAGTGGATTAAAAAATCAAATGATACTTATAGTATAATTGCACTAGAAATATTAAGTATAAACTATAAAGATTAAGAGTAAGAAATTAGATGAGAAAGAAAACTTACACGTTTGTTTGAAATACTTGTGAAAACAAAGATTAAAATAACACATACCTTGATAAAAGGTAAATAAACAAAGCGAGATTAAAATGAAATTATAAAAAGAAACAATTTGGGGTGTATGAGTTATTTAATGCAGTGTAGATAAATGGCTACGAGGGTTGATTTCCAATGTTAGAGTTGCATTTTTTATGCACTATTTAATGCCATTTATTTTTTAATTAAAACACTTTACACTTTTACATATCTTCCTTACATATCACCTGCAACTCCTTCCTTTCTTATTCTCTTTCTTTATTTCATCTTCTTCACATAACATACCATCTGCCATTGTTTTTGGCTGGAGTAACTTTCATATGAAGATCTTTTTAAATTTTTTGTTTTTGTTTCAGTCATTGTCATCGTCTGTCATCTCATGGGTGTCGGTAACGAAATTTCTTGGGGGTCGGACAAGATTAGATCGTATATGTAACATAGGAAAAAATAGATTTCATGGGTGTCGGGCGACCCCCATACGCAACATATAGGTCCGCCCCTGAGCCAATGTGGGAGTAAACGTGACCTTTTATATATTTAACGAAAAAATGGTCTCACGTATATATTATATCTTGCCTTTTTAGTTTCATTAAAAAGTTTCAGCCTACAGAACTAACCTTCTTAATCTCTTGTTCTTTAAGGGCACCCGGTGTGGGCTTCGGGAGGAAACGGGGAGGAGCGGCCCCGATTGGGAACACCGCCCCCCCTCCCCCCGAATTCGGGATTGAAATTTTCGGGGAGAACTCACCGAGACTCACCGAATGGTGGGAGAAAGAAAAAGGAGAGGAACTGGAGAAAGTGATAAAGTGGGAAGAAGTGGGAAAAAGTGGGACGATACCTAGTGAAATGGGGAAAAGTGGGGAACACTGATGTGGCGCTGACGTGACAAAGGGAAGAAGTGAGAAGGAGTGGGAGGACTCCTTATGGCCTTAACCATGTGACTTGTAATGACCGTATTAAAAAACTAGTAGTGATCAATGACCATTTTGTTAAATTCCCCCGGTATAAATACGATAGGATAGTCAGCTAACTTATAATTGGATAATTTTGTTCCAATAAATAATTAAATATGCAATTAGTTCAACATGGGTCACATTTGGGTATAGTAGCTTCTTTCGGCTTGTAATGTATTATAATGGGTCACAACAACTCTTAATGGATCGTTTTTGCTTGCAAATGGTCCTGACAGGTATATATACATATATACCTCGTATATGGGTGGGCGGCCTATGTTGTGTTAGTTTACTTGCTTTGTGATGTTATCCAACAATTCATAACGGGTCACATAAAGTAACTTATATTGTGTTATATTTGGGTATAATGTGTCATAATAAATCTTAATAGAGGATATTTAGTTGTAATGATCATAAGAGTATAATGGGCTAGCTCTATCATTATATGTGGTTGTAGTGACTTATTTTGATTTCTAATGGTTTAATTAGTAGCTAATTACATATTTATTATTTACAGAAGTTTACATTTATTTTTGAAAGTCGGCCACTTGGCCATATTTCTTTGTGATAAAATTTGTCTCAACAACGATGTTGCAAATTTCAGTTGCAATAAAGGCCATCAAGAATTCAGCCACAAAAATGATTGTCGCAAGGCAAAGGGTCACAAGTCGGTCACCTAGGCTCATAATAATGGCGCTCGCAACAATTGTGGTCGCAGAAGTGGTCGAAGACATGAGACATTTTTTTGTCGTATCTCTATTACAAAGTACTTTTTCGTCACTAAATTGTTGCAAATTACATTAACGAAGGTTTTTGTACATTTTTTTCGTGTCACAAATCTTTGGCAAAGCAAGACACATTTGCACATGTTGAGGGTGTTGTAATATCCTATTAAAGTATTAATTCCTCTCAATCAACCATTACATAGGATGAGCTTACGTGCGAGGTTAGTATTTCTTGACAACAAATCCTATACATCTTATTCAATATATCATTTGGTTTGATACCAAAATTTCATCCACCTAAACGAGCTCCAATGGTGTTCTTTTTCCTCATCCAAATAGCATATCGAACACTAGCATTATAGGTGGGTGTTTGTTGGCTGCTCATCCAGATTTAGGAGTAAAATGAGAGAATGTAAGTTTGCGTCCTAAAAAGCCCAAGGTTCTTTCAGGTATCCTCAGCTACTCAAAACAAAAAAAGAAAATTAATTAAATCGAACTCTTTCCTTCGGATAAAGAGCATAACAAAAATTTATTTGTTAGAATGGAAAGATTGACGCGTTTTTTATTTGCCGTGTTCCAGCTCCGTGCTAGTTTGGTTCTAAACTTTTAACATATGATCGCTTGTGCCGTTAAAAAAGATAAAGAAAATAAAATAAAAATATCCTCCTACAATACCATCCTAGATACATTAGATAGATGCCCCGTGACACATGTTCAAGGCATCTCTTCTTGACAGTGGAAATAAAGTATAGTGAATATACAAATCCTTTATTAAGTATATAATATAATTCGCTTTATTCGTGTTAATCTATCCAAAACGTCCTACCAAGCTATATTTGTATTAAGAAACTTATCTTTGTAGGATAATAATCTTTAATTTGGAGATCAAGTTCTTTAGTTAGTTCCGGAACGAAAATGATTTACTTAGAAGTAATTATTATTTAGTAACCATTCACCTTTAAAGTTTCTCTTTTTACAATTGCAAAGAGTGTCTTTTGAAGGACTCAAGGCAACGATATTCTGATAGCGACCACAATCTTGTCACTTGTAATTTGTAAGATAGGAATAACTTAAAAAGAAATTTACCCGCCGAATCATAATAAAATGTTTTATGGTAAATTAACATCTTTGAAAATGATGTAAACCAAACAATATAATTGAGTACTCTTTTGACCAGCCACAACCATTGAAGCTCTAGTACTGGAATAAAACACGTGGACATGCAAGAAAGAATAAGGCTTTTGTGTTGGACCCATAAATTCGTGTGTTGATAGAACGAAAGTGTTAAAGTTGACGACTAGAAAAATAAGAGAAAAGAAAAACATGCTTAGATATAAAAAACAGAAAAGCAACAAAGAGAAGTTAAAATAAAACGGACAAAAAAACTATTAATAAGTTATTTACTAAAACACGTAAATCTGAATGTAAACATTTACTTACTCACCATTATTGTTATAAATTATTGATTAAGGTTTTAGTACAAAAGATACTTTTTGTTACAGTCACAAACATTTTTTTTTTTTGAACGGCGTTGTTTTTCACGTACCACGTATGTTGTCTGAACCGGGCCCACCGGGCAGCGGTGAAGCAGACGCCCTCTGATGCATGGGAACGTACCATGTGGAATAGGTAAACCCTCGCCCCCCATCGGAATCAAACCTGGGTTAAATCTCAAGCTGACCCTTCACCTGGTGTCTATTTAAACTTGCGAGAATAAACATGGGAGACTCTAGAGAGGCCAGGGAATTATTGACGGACAAAAAAACTATTAAATGGACAAAGAGAAGTTAAAAACATGCTTGGATGGATTACAAAAGTGATGCGGATTAAGCAACCAAATGGCTCAAGAACGATCGATAAATCAAAGACTAACAAAGAACTCAAAGTTCTCTAATAAAACTTAATTCAATTCAACTCAACTGACTATTCAACTTGGGTACAAGTGTTTAAATAGAAAACAATTTTAAACTAAATAAAGACTGAAATTTAAATAAATAAATAGAGATAAACTAGAATTCAAACAAAGAGATAATCCTGTATCATACCCCCCGTCTTGAAAAAAAACTCGTCCACGAGTTTTTCCTTCGGGCTAAAACCACCTGGGTCGAAAGGAACACCAACCCGATTCGTATTCATTCTCATGATGGCCCAACTAAACAATTTTATTTCTCCACCCAAAGTTGCTACCTCATCCATATTACGAGTGGACATATCTTGTACATCACCTCCAAAATTTGTTTTTCGAGTGGCATCATGCACGTTTATTATATCTATCCCCACTATAATATTTCCATGCAAATCTCCACCATCTTTAGATGAATTAGTTATAATAAAATATAATTTGTTGCAATTCCAATACGTATAAGAGAATGATTTGTCACCCTAATCGAATTTTGTAAAGTCTATCAACTTTTGAATTTTGAATTCCTTATAATCTTTTTCTTTATTCAAACTTACCCAAGAGACCGGAGTTTTTGATATAGTTTCCAAAAATGTAGGATTCATGATATTCTTCTCTCGCATGTTGCCGGCTTTATGAACTTCATATGATTCTTTTATTGATTTCGCAAGATCGTTAAAAGCTACCGGAAATTTTTCATCTTTTTTTAGTAGATCATCACATATTTGTTCGTCCCTTTGAATGGTTACTTCGTTAAAAACCTTTTTCATAAACAAACAATTTTCCTGCACAAAATCAATCTCGTGCAACGGATCTCCCTCGTGAGTGGCAACCCCGTTCACGGCTTTTGTAACCCATAAATAATCTTCTTTGCTCACCTCTTCATCTCCATGATCATCAAAACAAGGAGGTGATGGATAGAAATCGCTGCAATCTCCAGGATACTCCTCCATCCCATGGTTCTCATCCCCGATGATAACTTCTGGGTTGGTTTCCTGAAACTCGCAACCTTGTGAACTGAACAGAACTCGACCGCTGCCTCGATCGGCGACTCGGCGATTGAGATGATGATTCATTCCACACACACGTGGTCCGGGAATAGCTCTGTTGTTGCCTCTGTCGGCGAATCTACAAGCACGAGGGTCTTCGCTTCCACGTCGAGCCATTTGAGAACCAAAAGCTCTGATACCAAATGATGCGGATTAAGCAACCAAATGGCTCAAGAACGATCGATAAATCAAAGACTAACAAAGAACTTAAAGTTCTCTAATAAAACTGAATTCAATTCAACTCAATTGACTATTCAACTTGAGTACAAGTATTTAAATAGAAAACAATTTTAAACTAGATAAAAACTGAAATTTAAATAAATAAATAGAGATAAACTAGAATTCAAACAACGAGATAATCCTGTATCAAAAAGTTTATTCATCCGGTCTTTTGATAGCTTTGTTATCTAGTGGTATTATTAATGATTGTCCATCACAAAATTGCCTTACTTGTAAAGACAAGATTAAAGTAATTAAAAATTTTCATCTTTATAAAAAAATTCCATCAGGGCCCCACTGCTAATAATATCAACTGAATAAGCAACCACCATCCTACAAAAGGATCCATATATGAATTGTTGCTTCTCAGATGGCCCTTTGACACATCTGCAAAGCATTTTCAAAGTGGAATTAAATAAGGGTATGGGGAGTGGTTGTTTGATTTGGGTAAATTACCTTTCAAATTACTTAATCACACTATCCCACATCAAATACTCCAACTACCCTCCCAAGTACCCTAAAGTAGTGGCAATGGTACCCTAGAAACTAAACTACCCTCCAAGGTGGTCAAACGTGGGTAACGGTCGAAAAAATGGACGTTGGATACGATACCCGTCTCGGCAATAAGTTACCGAAACCACAAACGTTTGCCGAAACCGAAGGGGTGGCGGCGGTGTTGCCGATCGGCAAACATGCCCGATGGTCTACCCGCTAAGCCACTCCGTGTACCCTAATAGTTTTTGCAAGTGGAAGTATTTTCGGGGATTACGCTTCACGTTAATGTATACCAATGTTTAATAACGATTGTTTAATGTTGTTTGAAAAACAATCATAAGTTCCCATTTAACTAGCTCAGATTAATGTAGATTGAACAGATGTAACGTCTCAAATTTTGAATATTCTAGTTATGGAGGTTTAGTAAAGCTTCTACATGTTAAGTATCACCTTTCCAATCAGATTACTGTCTTATAACATTAGTAATTTCAACGGTACACTAACGTATTTCGATATGATATATATCTTAATCATATTATAATACGTATTTCGGATTTTTTGAGTGTATGCGAAATTGCGATACGAGCGATGAGATATGAAAAATACACGTAAAACGATGAAATGGTTTAAAGATCTAATGTGTCAACACCTCTCCATGAGGTGAAACCAATGTGTTAGATAGAAAATGAAAATCGTGAATGTATGCGAAAACCGTGTGCGAAGGGTAGTTCGAACGAAGCGGAAAATGCAAAAACAGTTCAAAGACACGCCAAATCAGATATACCCCCGCAATGGCACATGTCATCACGAGATTCGACCCCGGACACGTGGCATACTCTGATTGGTCAAGTGACACATGTCAGGTGATGACATGTGGCAGCACGCAGGCGTGCCACCAAGTGATACGTGCCACACTCAGGTGATACGCGCCACACTCAGGTGATACGCGTACAGAATTCCTAGGCGATACGCGCAAGGTTGGACCCAAAATCCACGCGTACCGCATATATTTTTAGGAATCGCTTTTGTTCCTTGAACCCCGTTTACAATCAAATACCCCTCTAGACTCATAGTATAAGTAATAAGGTGCTCAGGAATCGTCGGTAGACTCTTGAGAAGTTCTCAGTAAGTGTGCGAAGTCAGGATTCAGGGAAAACTCATTGGGAGATTATTAATTAGTTAAGGTGAGTTTTTTTAGCCCTCTTTTTAAGTATTTTGATATTTTAGGGCCTGATATGCATAAGTAGTTGTTCATAAAGATTTTAAATGTTTACATTATGATACACACTATTCTGATATGTCGGTTTTGATAAACATATTCTGGATATAAATACATAGGGTTTGTGATATGAGTCTGGATATAATGTTGTTTTGTTGTGTTATACTTTATAAAGTTAAAGGAATATTGGAACTGCTTTAAGTATTGAAGGTGTCGGGATTATTGTTTGTTATGATGAAGGTAGACTTTCATATATTGAAAGAGTGGTGGGCCGGTGACTGAGTTCACCCTATATAAAAACATCGTCAACATAATGAAAGTATATCCAAGTTATACTTATGAGAAACTGGCTCGGTGAAACAATACTTAGATCAAACCAATGATGTTTTAATATTATCAAGTATGATGGGATGTGGGTTAGTTAAATAGGTTTGACACCTATAAGTTGTGAATTAAATCTTTGTAAAATGGATGATTTTGACAAAGAAAAAGGTTCAGGATATGGTTGTAGTCATATACGAACAGTCTTGAAGTGAAGATGTTGGAAGCACGAGTGTGCCTTGTATGGACCAGGTTTTCTTTATGATTTTAGAAAACGGTTTGATAAGAGAAATAATAAGTTAGAAAGTCGGTTGATAATGTAAAGTCAGAAAACGAATCAATGATTTCCCAGGAAGGGAATGGTTAATGCATGTTGTACAACATTCGGTAGGGATTAACCTGTCCCCATAACTGATGGGGTTTTGTAGGATTTACATTAGATCTATTAGTCATTTATTAAAGACTTGTATATATCATGTTTTGTAATGAATTTACTGTGATAAATTTTTGAAATAACGTTACGATATCCAATGATTTTGAAAGGTGTTATTAAACTATAAACTTAGAACTCACCAGCGCAAGCTGATGTTTTTAAGTATGCATATCAGAAGCAGGACAAGGCACGGGATGCAAGTGATGAACTGTTTAGGAAGGAAGCATTATCGGACTTAGTATTTTACTAGCAGTTAGTTAAGAATTGATATAAATTTTGTAATGAATAATGTATCAAACACTTTGGTAATATATATAAGTTTTATTTCCGTTGTTGTGTAAACTCTGTTTAAATCATTGAGTTTATGGGTAAATCCGATGACGTGACGAGCCATCGGGATTTGAGACATCACAACAACCTCCCATTGAGAAACCAAGTTCGCCAAGACACAACGAGAAGATATGATGCGGAATAAGCAACCAAATGGCTCAACGATTGATAAATCAAAGACTAACAAAGAACTTCAAAAGTTCTCTAATAAAACTTAATTCAATAAACTCAAACTGATAT
>WOUH02000045.1:8907706-8924542 GCA_009936405.2 Stevia rebaudiana
TCAGATCGCGAAGCGATCCGGCCCCTCCCCGGACCCTGCGCAGAGCGGGAGCTAAGTCAAGCACCGGGTACGCCCTAGGTACGTTCGTGAAAATACTCAATCCTTTATGAACGAATATGAATTTTCGGTTTGCTTGTGTCCGTTAACCGTTCATTAATGAGTTAGATTCTTGACAAGTGAACACAAATAAGGCTTCGTTCCGTTAGATTTGGTTCGTGTACAATCCTACTAACATTCGTTTCCTTTGTATATCGGATGACTATATATTAGCCTTGGAAACAACCTAGCTAGTTTTCCCATAGGTTAAAGTACAGTTGATGAAAATTTGTGTCTTCTACAGGAATCTTTATGATTATGTAACAAGATACAAACCAACAAATTAAAGATTTAAAATTATATACTAGTTTCCCAATAAAGAGCCAAATATCACTAACTGCTTTTATTATATGGATCGGTCGACAAGTGGATATAAATTAAGCAAGTTCAATCTATAAATATAACATTAAGATATATTGCATGTTTCTGCCTATAATTAATGTGTTACCAAAACACTGAAAATCTTAACTTATAAAGGAATAAAAAAGTGCCGGAAATCAATTAATTAGTAGCTGTAACATTTCCTGGTCAAAAGAAAAAAAAAAGGAATTTAATGGGGACCAAGCCCATATGCCATATATACATGAACTCACTCCACTTCATGTGATGAGATGAACCTAATAAGCAATAGTAACCGGTAACAAGTTGACCATCCTATATGACCAATTGTATGGTGGTGCATGTATTTAGCCCACAAAAGAATGAACACAGAACACACACGTATATATCTTACCACATGTATTCATCATAGACTCATAGTGTCAATATCAACTTCAAAGTTCAATAACTTTATGTGTCTGGATTTTGTAGCAAGAATCAAGAAAAATATATTCGTTTTTGCTACCATGTAATCATTAGATATTTATAACTCGTTCACTTTGTAAAACTATCACAAACTGATAAAAAGACACTTCTGTTGTATATATATAGCAGTACGTGTTGTTTAACACTTCAATCAAAATAAAGAGACATATTATAAAGTGTAATCTTTAAATGGTATCATTTGAATTATGATGTATACATAATCCAGCGGTTAAAAACCAGCATTTGAAATAGAAAAAAAAATAAACAAAAGACATGTTACATTTGGGTAAGATGCATAGGTGGGACTACACACACGTGTGATAAGTGGTCCTTTTGAGTTCATGCAGAGGAAGTTTTGTTTGGTAAGCTAAAGTCAACATCACGTACAATCATGGAGGCATTATTCAAGGGTTCTACGGTTCTGCCATCGTCTTCTTATTCACTTACAAGTTAGACCACTCATTTTAATTCTTTTATATTATCTTTAAGTTAGATATACTTAACAATAGTCGTGTAAAGATGATGTCTTAGTAAATTTGACTGAGTCAATCAAGACTCGTGTGCAGAAAGGCATATTTTGTAAAGAATTTTCATTGCTCACATGTACAGCCGGCTAAAACATGTCTAATTATTCTATGCGGCGCAGCTTGTTGCTCGTTTACCCGCCTCGTTATTGTAATCGTGAACTTGTTCTATAAGAATCATTCCTAAAAAAAAAAAAAAAAAAAAAAAATGCATATATGGATTTGGAATGTTATAAATATCAAACTAAGTTTTTCTTTTCGCATATATGATGGTTGGTTTCTATAGGTGCCTAATTTCTTTTTTTATATCTGTAAGAACACGTATGCAAAATATAAAAAAATTCACGAGACTCCAACAATAATATTATGAAGAACAACTAGATCTTGTAAAACGTAGTTTACACTTTATATGTGATCTTTACACTTTATGTGTAATCTTTAAATGAGTTAAAGGCTAAAAAAACTAGTGAAAGTTGTGCTACAGCACTAATAGTAAAATCTATAATATCTTCTAGCTAGAAAAATAACATATGTATATGTACCCACTTTACATCTGCCTCAAACATGATTTGAACAGTGAAAGTGTGATTGTTTTGTTTAATAATAATGATTATAATTATAAATATTGGATCTTCCAAAATTCATTTTCCTAAAAAAAGGATCGGAAGAAATGCCACCTTGTATTTTTTAGTATATATAATTATTGGTCAAAATGAGAGTGTTGAAAAAATGTAAGCTGGAAAGGTATTTTTATAATAACGACTTATGTTGACGTTTTTATATTTCTGGCCTTTTAAAATGTTCATAATTTTTTATATGATATTATTTTCTAATAATAAACCATAAAATAAGTTTTTTTTTTCATTGCGATTATCATTTTAGAAAAATACATTGTGAATTCCTGTTGGTTATACCGTAAAACAACATATCACATTACTGTGTTATTTTACTGTCAAACAACAAGTTATTGTGTTGTTTTGGGCGCAATAAAACACTACATTATTATGCAGTTTTACCGTAAAACGACACATGCTGTAAAAAGTTGATCAGTTAACAAGGATGTGTTGTATTCTGATTGTTTGATTAAGGCTTAATTTTATGATAAAGATGCTTGGATTTTGTAAAAGAAAAACAACAAGAATTAAAGAAAGGAAGGAGAGAAAACAAACCACGCATCGTACGAAACGGGAAACACGAAAAGAAGTTTTAACAGTAATCAGACGAATCACGCATGGACGCAAAAATCCCTGTAAGTTTAATTTTTGACAAAACAAACTCCCTACTAATAATTAACTGAGAAAACTAACGGATGTTAGTTTAAAGGTTTAGATTTAAATTAACTAATTTAATTAAAGGTTTTCTAGTATACTTAATGAATATAAAGGTTGAAATTTGTAATTTAATCTTTTATTTATAACTAAATTGCCCATTTTTATCTTTTTTTTAACGAGCGTCATATGCCACTATTTTTTTTACTTCCTATACTTTTTAAGTAAATCTCTATTTTTATTTCATCCTGTCTTTTTATATGTTTATTATTATTATAAATAATAATAATAATAATAATAATAATAATAATAATAATAATAATAATAATAAATTATAGAAATGGGACGTAGGAACGTATGGCGAAGTGGTTTGTCTTTACTAGGCAAATCATGTTAGCTTTTTTTCCTTCATTACGTGACCCCATTGATCACTTTTTTCCTTTTGTTGTATAGAGAATAATGGATGTAAGAATTTGAGTGGTGAATGGCTTTTAAATGCATAAAAAAGAAAAGTTTCTTGAATAAAAGTCATCATCCTTGCCTAGAGGAATGATAGTGAAGTTTTTGTTTTATACCATGTACGTTTGCTTCCTTTCTTTCCTCACATTATTTCTCTCTCTCCATTGCCTTTAGATAATGTGCAATCTAATCTATAGAAACCGACGGAATATTTCCTCGATTTTGTACTGTATTATGTCGGCCTATATTTGATCGTATACTTGGTTAGTTTTACATATTGGATGAAATCATTTTCTACAACTATGCAGGAAAATTATGAAAAGCCAAATATATCAAGGGAGACCTACGTCGAACATTACTTCCGATAGGCTTATTATATTTTAATACGAAAATTATCTTTTACGGTATCTTACTTTAGGTTTCTATTTAATATTGTTCAAGTAAAAAAAAAAATTGCTAAAACTCCATTTGTTTTAAAGTAGGTATATTCGAAACTAGGTTATACCTGTGCATTACGGAATCTTATATGTTTGATAGATTAATATTAGATTATACATAGAGCACCACGGTTAGCAGATGTCTTAATTTTGTTACACTTCATAAAAGAAAATGTCCATATAAACACTATCTTTATTAAATATAAACCACATAATATTTTGTTATGATATCAAATTATATGAAATAATTTAGTTGTTTAAAATTATAGACTAATGGTCTAGGCAGAAAATTTTAAATTAAGTGACTCTAAAAAATTACACCACGTATCTGTCTCCTACCTTTATCTATGTGACATATGAAATTATTCTAACATAAATTAAACACATATAATAATAATCCATAATTGCAAAAATAAAGTCTATCATCTCTAAATAAAACACTATAATTTATATAATAAAGAAAGTTATTGGTCAAACAAAATTTAGCATACTTAATGTTAAAATTTAAAACTTTAAGGAACATGAAAACTTTTAAATGGCATTCAATTAATTTCAAAGTTACAGAAAATAAGTTAACAAAGATAAATAGAAAATATTTAGGTGGGAATACAAAGATCAAAAAAATTTATAATGATAACATGTGACATCTAGAAAAGCTTCTTTTATTATAATAGATGACATTGCATAATGCCAAAGAGTCAATTGTAACAAGATAATTGTGGTTTTTACTTCTAAGTGTGCACGGCGGAGTCATTGTTGGGAAAAGCCGAGAAAAACATATAACATATCCAAGTTCGGGAATTTCTGGGAACACTTAACTCATAATAAAAAAAAAAAACTAAAACAATTTTAAAATCCCACTACTTCTCTTCAATAAAATCATATAACACACGTAATAACGATTCATGATAAGCTACACCACCCCAACTCATAACTCACATATATGTCTGAAACATTAATGAATTGAACATCACTGATCTTATTTCAAAAAGACCAACCCTAAACACGTAAGTCTTCTTAATCAGCTCACCACGGTTGATCAATGTCTCTAACCAAGTGAGTGCGCGAAAAAAAGAGAGCTGAAGCATTATTATCAAAGGGAAAGGTTGTTGACAGATGGCGCAAAATGACTGGATGCCGGATGTATAAATGGAAATTGTATACAGTGGCGGACCTAGAAAAATTTTTGATGGGGGTCGGAATTTTGAGGTTTGGTTTCAATTTCTAAATATAAAAAAAAATTGGCTTGTCTGGATCGGGTCGGGCTAATATTTAATTCATCTAGTAAATATGATCAATTAGAAAGTGAAATTTAGAGAGAATTTTTAGAAAGAAGTATCGCGTTTACATTTTTTATTGGTTGGCCAAAACGAGAGGGATTAGACGTGAAACAAGAGCTTAACATGCGAAGACACTATGTATCATGTAATAATTTTAAATTATTGCTAGATAATATTTAAAACTTAATTGAATAAAAAAATAAATTATTAACTAATCTCAAAATACTAATACGTAGTTTAATTAAACTAGTGAAACGTATTTATATAAACATTATTTGCAAATTAAAAGAAACACTCGACTTATGAGTAAAGAAATTAATTAAAAAATTAATTGGAAATCTAATAATAAGACAAAAACATTGAGGGTACATATATATAATTAATTGTTATATAGTACTAATAACAGGGGACTAGATGCTCTTGCACACACAGGAGGAAAGAAAGTATAGGAAAAAGCAACAACATTAATTTGACCCGTTAGTTCATTTTCAAATTTTATTTTATACTGCACTCTATCTTCTTCTTTCTTCAAAATCCGGCGACCTTGCCACCATCCACCTGCAACTCCGGTGATGTTAACATTAGATTTAAGCAACAACTGTCTTCTCTTCATTTCATGGGGTCGGTCAAGATTAGGTCGTATATATACCAAACAAAACAGAAAATTCATGGGTGTCGGCCGACCCCATGGTTATCACGCAGGTCCGCCCCTGACTGTATAGAAGGGTAACACATGGGTTTTGATTCTTGAAGACCGAAGGTGCAGTGTACACAGCATAAAAAGGCAAACAACAGTTGTCTAGTTTGACAAGCTAATTATTCTACAATAGGGTACGGTATAAGTACTTTTGCTATGCAAGGAATGGTGTGTGGGCACTTCTTCATTGAAAAGACAAGTTTGTCTTTCTCAAGTAAATCTAATCTAATGTAATACATACAATCTCATATTAATGAAGCAATTTTAGTTTATATTATAATCATCGTACGCAGTATATCCCACCATTAGCAAGTTAAGGTAGGATCTGAGGAGGATAAGAATATAGAGGTTACTTTTGCTTACCAACTGAACGCTTTTGACATTCAAAAATAAGTAAAATAACGTTAAAGTTACTACAATTTTACTTTTACCTCTCTATGGCCCACACATATATACATGTGCACCGCAAATTGTTTAAATTTATAGAGTATTATAATCTCTTAAATAATCATTGATTCAAAAGCATTGTATATGATACATTAAAAACTTGTGACTTGGGAATTTATGATACTTTTATTCAAAAGAGTTCTAAAAATAATAATAATAACAATAATTAAAAAAGAAACAAAATAAATTAAAGAGTTGACATAATAGGGACATATAGCATTGAGCAGCCAGGAATCACAAAATTTGCCATTTACAAAAAAACACAAATCAGCATCCTAGGTTCTCAAATCTCACAAGTACAATAATCAGTGATAAAGAAATAAAAAGTCCTTTCGAAAAAACAGAACCATGACAGTACAAGGTCTTAAAGTTATCATGATAGGAAAAATTCATAAACAAAACTACAATGTTTTAATCAATAGTCTAGTAACACAAAATTTGCGAATTATTGATCTCATTATAATTAAAATTTCAATACAAACTTTTTTTTGAACTGTATCTAAAGATGAGCATGGAGTAAAAACAAGTAACCTCCAATTCTATTCAATGGATCTTGTTTATGTAATTTAATCAAACTACCACATTTTTAGGTAAAGCATGTAGGCTTCCTTGTTATATGAACATGGAATTAAAAAAGATTTTAACTATAGAAAAATTAAAAAAAAATTATATCAATTAAAGCTCAAATCTTGAGCAATATTACGTAGTCACTTATATCAAAATCATCCTTCTTGGTCTTCACATCCATAATTAGGTAATAAGTAATTGTACGTGCCAGTCACTTTTAACAGCTGTAAAAAGAAAAACGGATGAAGTAAAATAGGTTAGACGAGTGAGATAGCGAAATGGGTCATGTGTCAAACGGGTATGACCCATTATTTTTTTAGTTTCTTGAGTCGGGTCAAATGGGTCTGATATATTATATACCCATTTGGGGTGTTAAATTTCATGCATTGTCTTTTAACGCGTAAAGTATTTTCTTACGGGCCAACAAGCGGCTTATTTAGGCTATATTTAAAATGTGTCTATAATGGGGTTGTGAGGTAAAATTAAAATAATAATAATAATAATAATAATAAATAAATAAAAAATGGAAGAGGTACCTTAAGGTTTTTTGCCTTCCATGGCTTCTCTTTTTTCATGGCAGCTTAAGCAAAGAAAAGGACCATCCCAAGGCCTAGGTTTGACCAAATTACCCCCGGATCCTGCAAGTATCGAAACACCCTCACCGGGTTTCATTTCTTTTTGACACACCGCGCAAGTGAACAACTTGAATAAGTTACACAACGGGTACTTGGTAAGTAATCTGCAACCAAACCAGGTGTTATAAATACATAATCTGACATGGGTTGGATTCGACCCGTTTGTTAACGGGTCATGATCTGGGCCGTGACCCAACAGATTCAAACCTTTCTGAAAGCAAAGCGGATCCTTCCTCTATTAACTCTTCCACCACATCTGGTTGAAGATACACCGCATCAACCTGAGGAGGTGACCCTGAACTCTTTCGCCTAAACATGGACTTTAATACCCCTCCTTTACCCGTCTTCTTTACGTGTGGGATATTATTAGAGTTTGTCTTTTCGGGAGGAAGAATATCGACAACAATGCAGGTTGTATCATCCCTTAATCCTTTAGATTGTACAGCTTCCTAATAAAACAAATATAATAAGGTCAAACTGATGTGTGTGTATGTGTGTGTTTGTATATATATAAAAAATAGAATATACGTATCGATACTTTAACAATTTGTGCAGCTGCTGTATCTGGAGGTAGTCCACGACAACAAACTAGAGCTGCTTCTGCTGACATGGCATCCCATACACCATCACTTGCAATAATCATCCTTCCACCAGCAGATGACAGCTGGCATGGCAGGTTTACAAATTAATAAATTGTTAGTAACAGTGCAAATTATCAAAAAATAACAGCCTTAATGAAATATAATGAACTAACCTTTACTTGTTTAACATAAGGAACAGGAACAATGAACTCTCCAACATCCACATCGCCAATCGACCGTGAGAGGCACAAACCACCAGGCCAACATCTCAAAGGACCAATCTACAAAAAATTAACATAAGTCCCGATAATAACCAACATAGGGGATCTATACATATATATGTGTATATATATATATATAGGGAATGGTTATTTTAAAAAACCACTTGAGTTGAACAAACCATGTAAACCCATATTTTACATATGTAACAACAGTTATTTTTTAGATTCTACATTCAATTTTATGACTTTTGGTGAAGAAAAAAAAAGCGCCGACTAGAGTTTTTTTAGAAAAAAAATTATATATTTTTTGGTAAAAAAACATATGTTACATATGTAAAACAACTTGTTACATATGTAAAACAGCTCGTTACATATGTAAGCGCCTGCAACTATTTTTTTTACATACGAAAACGCTTTTTTTGTAGATATTTTTTTCAAAAAAGTGTTCGGCGCTTTTTTAATTATTTATTATAAAAGGTGACGAAAATACATATAAAACCTACCCTATTTTAAAAAAAAAAAATAATAATGATCTATTATATGGGTTTTGTGGGTTTTCTCAACACAAGTGGGTATTCATTTTATACATTCCCTATATATGTATATATGTATATTATATACAACAATTTGTGTATAGAAAAATGAAAAAAAAGACGACATACTTGTGCACCACCACCAGCATTAAGCCGACCAACTTCACCGCCACTTGCAGTGACACGCTCCCGCCTATCAAATAACAAATTACAGTTTAAGAAATCAAATATATATAAGGTTGTATTTAGATAATTAACTCAAAACATGAAGAAAGGAAAAAATGATGATAAAGAGATTTGTTCGCATACTCTTCTTGACTGCAATCAAGCCTGTGATCTGCTGATAGGTAATATAAGCCTCCATCTGCAGACTCAAGTATGCAGCGGGAATCACCAACAGAAGCTACAGTTATAACTGATCCTTCAATAATTACAAATGTGACAGTTGTTCCTGATGCTTGAACTGAGACATAACACGTTAACAATAAGTAACTACCAACTTTATTTCATTTAGGCAGGTCAGCTCGTAAGAAACACATATAAACAGTAAGATGGTAAAATAGTAAAGGAGATGAAGAAGGGGAATTGAATGATATAAAACAATATTAATAATGTGTAATTAAACCTCTACCAATTATACTTCATGCTTCAATGTGTGCAAGGTACATCAAAGTGTGCGTGGGTTTAAACTTTAAAGGTTGTTGTTACACAATTTTATCATTTTATGACTGAAGCAAATCTTTTGACCAAAATGCGTCACTAACTCCGGTTATAATGATCACGAGTAACTATGCATTTATTAGCATCCAAAAATAGAAATTGGTGAAATGTGCGGAAAAATATAGTTCTCATTAATCCTAATAAACCTCATCAAGAAAATTCACACACAAACATATATATATATAATGTATTTTACTATTTTGGCAACTTTTTTTGTTATTACTTCTTTGTCAACTAATCTATCATGGTGATTTATTAATAAGACAATTATTAGCTTCCATGAATAATACATTTGTAAATTTAACAAGTTTAACCTTTTTTTTTTATCTCTAACATGTCCCACTTGCGCTTACGAGACTTATAAAAAAGAAGCTAGAGATTATGTGATATAATGCACATTTATAATCCATAATACTCATCACTCATGTATATAACTATCAACTCTAAGATTTTAAATAATAAAAAATTTAACATAATTGAAGCTGATTGGTAACTCCACCCAGAATGCATGCAAGACAATTCACAGGAACATCAAAAACAATATTTCCTACTTAAAACCAATGTGGACCGTACTTTCTAAAGTTTAAAATCAATATATAATTATAAATAACTACAAGGAACCTCAAGAGTAAAAAATACCTTGTTCTTGGAAATCTTTATCTGTTTTCACAAATCCTGCCACCAAAGCCCTGGGTAACACCGTGACCCATTCATCTCGGTTAAGGTCTTTAGGTATAGCTCCCAATACATTGTTAAGAAGATTCTCCTTAGCATATATAGCTGCTGCAGACCCGTTATGACCATCAAATATCTGCAAAGAAAAACTCGGTAAGAGAACAGATTTTGCCATATATCCTTTCAAAACCTTATTTCTCCGTTTCTTTCTCAATTCCATCACTTTGAATGAAAATTCACCATCTTGTGCCTATTTGACTGAAAAAACCTAAACCAGCTTATTCATCTTTATTGTCTTCTTAACTTACATGAAATTTCAACATATTGTGCAAAAGCAAGTATGCAGAAAAGTGAGTGATTTGAATTAGACATAATATCATAATTTAATTCCTTTTTACAGGACTGAAAGCCATAAATAGTTGAGATATACCCCGAAAACAGAATATGTAGTCACACCGTCCCCTAAAACGCGTTGGCATTCAGATTTAATCAACGCAAAGTCTTCCCCTTTCTTAGACTGGCTAGATTGACCACTAGTAATCTCCGGTCTCTCAGCCTTTTCACTTGCCAGCTCTCGCTTCAACAGCACAGATAACGGGATCGTGTGATGTTCACCTTTAACGTCGGTCATTTCTCCAGTTCTTCCTTCAAAAATCCAGATTTATATCGTTCAATTCTGAACTAATGATATAATTTCAGTCCTTCCAGATCCACCAAAACAGATTCAATAAGTCCTAAAACACCATAAACAACACAAAGTAGCAAACTGATCAGACTATATAGAAATCAAGCATCGTAACATCAAACTTAACATATACACAATCGTTATCGTGATCTGAACTTTAAAGCAGAAACACGCGTAAAAAACCCTACGACGGGAGAACAATGTAGATGATCCAGATGTAAACAAAGTGTGTACTTACAGCGATTCGTTGATTACAGCAAATTTCGATTGATTGATTCGATTTAGCAGATATAGAAACTGAAAAGCAAAATGAATGATGTTGGGAAGACAATTCGATTCGATTTGACAGAAAAATCCGGCGAGAGAAAGGGTTAAAGATGGAGGTGTGGTTATATTGGGTTCTCATCATGTGCGAGCGTACAAAACGCGCACCGCTTTCTGGTTCAAAAAGCCGACTTCACTCTGTATGAGCTGTAACTGTTTCGTGAGTTGTTTCAACATGTCAATATTTTTTATTTAGAGATGATTAAGTCATCAATATTATTATTATTATTTCAATCATTACTTCGTATAGTTCTTTAAATGTTAACTCAGATTTATATCAAAATTGATTATTATAATCTAGAGTATAATCTATTAACCTATAACTATTCAAACTAACAATGTTGTTAAAAATAATATCCGATTTCATTTTCGTTGCCAAAGACAATCCAAAAAGAATAATATTTTCACTTGATTTTTGTTTCGGATTTCTGATTTCGGTTGTACGTTTTCTCATATCGTTTACAATCAGTATTTTTAGCAAAACTTAGTTATCGAGTGTAAAACGATGATGATTATGATACTAAGATTGTCTTTGACAATAAAAGTAAAAGCTTAGATTATTAATGACAAAATGTTATCATGAACTATTATTAGCCGATAAGTTATAGCTATTAGAATCTAATTTGTCCAGGTAAACAAAAGGGTAGTATATGACTTGAGCGTCTCAACTTCAAAAATACTTTTTAGATCGAGAAAAAATATTGTTCTTCAACATATACATCTAAATAAAATTTTTGAAAAATAAAAATGTGTTTGTGTTAGTCGGAAAAAAATGTATTCACTTTTTTTCTTCTCTTTTCTTCGTGACAAATAAGTTTCTTTCTTGTATCTTTTTCTTAATTCTCAAACCTTTATTCTTAATTATTTTAATATTTAATTTCATATTTCTTTTATTCAGTAATACTTGTTTCTACTCGGTTTAGTCAATACACAAGTATATGTATATGATATACATCAAAGAAACATCTAATTGTAATAGTTTTAGTTGCATGTAGGTATATTAATTATATAATTAACTGATTAAGATAATTATAATGTGTAGACGAAGACAAATGATTGTGTGACGTTTAGTTGCATGTGGTAATTAAGTATAGGGATATGTTGGGTACGATCGGGTGAGTTTCTTAAACTGAATATCATGAAGCCGACTTGAGTCGGCCCCTAAATTTTTGAAGCTTTGGAAGTTAGCAGCTTAGCTTTTATTAGAATTAATTAATTAGGCAGCCAACTCATTAACACGTTTTACGGAGAGACATATGTTGTTCATTGATAGTTTGATACTACCTCCCGTCTTTGATTATAAGATTTGGATAATGGACAAAATTATACACAAGACTCAGTTAAAAAATATGTGTCATATAGTATTTGGCTTTTGTTTTCATGTGTTATTTATTCATCTAATACCGAGTGATAAAACCAATGACCAAATGGTCTAATGTTATGGTGTTTCTCTCCCATAAATGTGGTGATGGTTCAAATTCTTGCAAGTGCAAGGTTGGTGATTTTTGTGGAATAAATTTGTTGTTCAAAAAAAAATACCGAGTGATAAAAATGCACCGAATAATGTCGAGAACTAATTGAACCAAAGTCAATCTCGCAATAAAAGATAATATTTTTGCTCTACACAATCAATTTCTAGTCCAACATTGTGCACTCTCATATGAAGGTCCAAATACATAGAAAATATCCTCCATGTGATTCGAAGGATGCCTAAGAGAGAGATAGGGAGGTTACTTATGTAAAAGCTAGAAATATGTGCAACTTTAGAGGGTTTTTCTTTGATTCATATTTGACCGATGAAAAATAAAGAATTGAGGAAAATCCACATTAATGACTTGAATTATGGATTATAACTCGTCTATTATGAACTACATAGGGCCTTGATGTCGCTTATAAGTGTTTTGGTGCGTAAACAAGCGGTCTACAAAATCTTAGCTAATTCGGAATGTGTATTTCGAAAAGGAGATTCTAGATACCGACATTGAGTAAAAATGTAATTGGCAATCACAGTAATATCCGATTAGTTATGGTGAAACAACAAAACGAGAGGGTACAAGGAGTATTAGGTTTGAGTTAGCTCAATGGTTTGAGTTTCTACCTTCCAGTGTGGAGGTCAGGGGTTCGTATCCATTTGAGAGCAGTTTGAAGGACATCACGTGATGAATCGATCCCCGGATTTAACATAGGTTCGATTCTAATGGGGGCGAAGGTTTACCCCATTCCACGGGGTTCCTGTGCATCTGGTGTCGTCGTAGATTCTCACGGAGTTCGAGTAGTCAACCTTTGCTTACATGCCGTGAAAGTGAGTGATAAACGTGAGAAAAAACGCCGTTCAAAAACAAAAGTTATTCAATCATAATAGTTTGTCTTTTTATTTACTTGTTTATTTCCCAAAACAACCTTGTAATCCCTGATTTCAATCACCGGGAACTATAATATATGCTCGTATTAATGAGTCCAAATCTGAGTCCAACACATGTCAAGTTTAAGTCCAAATTGCATCTCGTTTTAATGTTCTGATGATGGAATTGAGAATTCGGTTGTTCTTGCAATGTAATTGAGAAAATCTTAGTGGAAATGGATAAAATGGAAGCTTTGGGTCAAAGTCAAATTTCATCATAAGGTTGCGATTATAGTAGATAAAGTTGTCAAAAGTGATACCAAAACCAGTATATAATTGAGTTTAAATGATTTGTAAACTAAGATGGGCAAATTTGGGTTGATTTTAGAGTCAAGCTTAAATTTGCAACATGTACACATATTCAAGGTTACCATGACCGTTACCACATAACAAATACCCATTTGAAGCGTAAATGAGTTAAGTTATATGAAGACAGATTTATGCTAAACAAGATGACGAGTAATGTGTCCAAGTAAAAAATAATATTAAACTGCGTACAAAAGTATAGCCGATCAACGTACCAAAACACAAATAAACAGAAACAATGAATTCCAACTCTAGAACGAAACTGTATCGAGCATTGTACCTAATGTCTGAATGATATTGGATGACATGAGATTAGAAACATGTTCTTCTAGATGTTTCTTTGCATCCTGTCGTCCCACGTTTGCAATCGCAAGCTTCTCTGGTGACAACTTGTCTTCTTCCTGAACCGCTTTGTTATATTTGATAGCTAAACTTAACATCTCCTACAAACATTAACAACTTCTCTCACTACTTTCACAAAGCCACAACATAATTAAAAAAAATAAAATAATAACATTAATAATAAAAAGCTGACCTGGACAGTCTGCTCATTGGTTTTTGAATGGGTATCAAACCGTTCAAGTTTCAATCCATCGGTCCACTTTTTCTTATGGAGGTTCAATAGCATCTTCTCTTCAAGTTCATTTTTCCTGTAATTAATAGCTATTGAATAGTAGTGGCGGTTCAACCCGTGAATCAAAGCCTAAAAAAAACAAGATTAAAAAAATAAAGATTAATCTCAAAGATTTTATCAATAATCTCAAAGATTTGAGATATTTGAAGATTGAAGAACTCACTTGAATTGATGGTTTGTTAAGATGACCAAGATTGGATGTTGTTTGACGTGGTTCTTGACCAAGCATCATGGTTTGAGGATTAATAAGGCGAAATGCATCAATCACAACTTTCCCTTTTACACTTTGGATTGGATCCACCACCACTGCAACAGCTCTTTGATTTAGGGCTTCAAAACTCTGCAATTTGGTTCGTTCAAGATCATCAAAGAATTGCACAAATTAAAAAAATGAAATGTCTTTTTTGAAATTAAAATGTTTTGATTTTGTTTGTGCATGAGCGTGTGAGTGATAGATTAATGTAGCGGTGTAATAAATGAATAAATACATGTTACGCGATACCTGTTGTGTGTTTATGTCAACTCCGGATAACCAACAACCGAATCCAGGATGTGAATGGTACCAACCAACCACCATCTCTGGTCTGTGGAAACAAACAAGTTAATAGTCAACTAATGAGACAGTTATGAGATCATGTCATTTATATCCAAATTACAAAAGCACACTCAAAACAAAGATGAATGTATCAACCATTCAAAACTTTACAAGAACTCATCCAAACTACACACAACAGAGAGTCTACAGTTGGTAGA
This sequence comes from Stevia rebaudiana, assembly GCA_009936405.2. Classification (NCBI taxonomy): domain Eukaryota; kingdom Viridiplantae; phylum Streptophyta; class Magnoliopsida; order Asterales; family Asteraceae; genus Stevia; species Stevia rebaudiana. The sequence continues at coordinate 8,922,754 of WOUH02000045.1, forward strand.
ATCATTAAATCCAACAGCTTAACAAGTTCATTGATTCATGTCAATATAAATTATGCCCACTCATATGCATTCAATAAAGATTCATTCAAGACAAAGGGTGTTCAAAGGGTGTCAATAATCTAAAATGATCACACAAGTGCTAATTAACAAAAAGCACACTTCTTTTATCGAATGAGAACTCTAAAGGTTTAACCTCTCTTAACCCTAAATTAGGTGAAAATTTGTCCACATCCACCATCTCCAACCCAACAAATAGTCATGCTATTAGTGAAAATTTACTACGCATGTTTGTTTGTTTTTGTACATTTTTTTTAAATGATTCAAATTCTATCAATGTAAAAAGCCATAACCAGAAGCCATAGGAAAATGACATTAGAAACCAACAATCCTACAGTTGGCAGTAAACTAAGATGTTCAAAGAAACAACACTGAACCCAATTTGCAGAAAACATAAGTGTTTTTGTAGCATTTACATAAGTCTCCTTTCTTTAAAACCTATAACACATAATTTAGATTAATCAATGTAAGGATTTCCCTTCATATAATCATATATTTGCACTCAAGGCTATTTAATTTAATTATATAGATCCCACGAAAGATGGTAAGCTTTGCATCTATCGTGGTATATATGCTATTAAGAAATCTGGATTGCAACTCTCTTGTCATGTGCAACACTAGTTAGATCTTCCATTATCTCATTAAAAATTCCTAATTTCAATGCACATAACACAAAACCAATCGGAACATTGACATGTAATCAGTTAATTCCTAACTTCTAACCACTAATGGTTTAATTAAGTAAGTTTATACAACCAAAACCCAAAAACCAACATTCAGATGCAGAAAGAACTCATAAAATCACCTTCCAGTTTGTTTAAGCATATCAAGCATGTTCGTCTGGAAAACATGATCAACAGCTTCAACACTAACACCAGTACCACTCTGCGGCATAGCAAAAACGTCCACTACCCGAACCGTATACTCATCCACGAATTCACCGAGCATCAATCCCATAACTTCCATAGGAACTCCAGCTCTCCCTGCACAGCAACATAATTTCATTTTATATAACCCTAATTCTCTTCAATGACACCACCATTCACCTAATTTACAGAGCATATGACAGAAGCATATGATTTAGTAAAATAAAACCCTAACAACTGGTGATTAGTTGTTTACCATGCTTGAGCATCTTGAGAAGGGCTAGAGAAGAGATGTAAACTTGCTCCGATGTATCGAGAGTCGGAGAATCCGGTGGCGGGTGACCTAAAGCGCCACCTGCTCCGGCGAACATCCTCTGTAGTCGTTCCATCCCTGACGTTAGCTTCCGATCAACGGATTTGAATTTCTTTGGTAACAAGACAAGATCTCCCCCAAACTGAAAATGTTTTTCTCTCGATAAATATGAAAGGGGATGTTTACGTAAATATAAATTTCATTTTTTTTATCAAACACAAATAATGAAATGAAATATCACATAAACATGTATATGTTTTTTTTTTATCATATATCTAAGATCTTTTGTTACAATATTTTTATATGTAATATATCAATTGTGTTAGGATCATAATTTATCTAAACGATTGAACTAAACTAATTCATAATGAAATAACAAAGAACAATTAAGATTTATGAAGATGATTTCAATTAGTATCGAATGCTTAGAACAACTGATTACAAAACTCTCTCTCAGCTGATGATCTCTCAAAATATCTTTTTCATCAGTAGTTGCTCACACACGAGCAACTTCTATTTATAAGGTGTTGAACGTCACCCATGATGTCACATC
>WOUH02000045.1:8945741-8958868 GCA_009936405.2 Stevia rebaudiana
CATGTGTGTATATCCGGAGTGTTAATTCCGGTCGTTGGGGTTTTTGTCCGGACCGATGGAGTAACCCTCTAAGTCCGGACTGCGGTGTGTATCGTTAATTGGTTTTGCTCGTTATGGGCTATGGTCCGGACTATTAGGTCCGACGAGACCGGGACATACGTCGTCAGTTATGATGGTAGAGGCTAGAGATTGTTTACGTCGCTACAAGGATATAAGCTCGCAATATTTCAATTACCATGGGCCATTCAAACGAGAACATTTCTAGATTTGTATATATTAGATTTGAATAAGCGATGAGAGACACTTACGTGACCTAAGTACTTTTAGTGACGATACCATCTTCCTAAAATATTTTTATCCTCACCTCTTTGAATTAAGAGTTATAGTTTTGTTATTTGATTACGTTTTATGTTTATCATAAATCTCTCAAGTACGAGTCTAACAAGTATTGATGAAGTAACCTCGTAATGATACAAAGAAACACAACATTATAATTGGCTTAACCCGAAGGCGTACTTATCACAACTCGAGCATTAGTGTACCTTTGAAGTACCTATAGTTAACGTTGTAATCATATCAGCAACCAAGAAGAAAATCTACTTTACACCGTCACCAAAGCCCGTCGATCCGAATTGTATCTTTTTCTCTAACTGTGCTAGTACCAAGACGTGAAGCAACGACTACGGGTTGTGGTTTTCCACATTAACACATTAATTATTTAATGTTGACTCGACATCGTATTTTCATTCATGTATATAAAAGTACGTATTTAACTTTTTGCAGCTATCAGTATCAACGACTAACACAAGTGGTATTAACTATTAATCATCCTCCCATAATTCCATAAATAATAATCAACAAGAAGTTGCTTACGATTCATGCCAAACGTTCCAGAAGAATTGAACCACACAGACGGCAAATTAGACTCTTATCAAACGACTCAATTTTATATCACACACCCTACCCCTACCCTACCCCACCCCACCCACCTCCCCTTCCACCCTCCTTCCTTTCTTCTTCAATTTATAAACCTATAATCCAATCAACCCAAGTGTTCTGAACTCATCACAACCAGACCCACATCAAGATGGAGGTTGAAGTACCAGTAAATCCAACCGATTTCGACTTCAACGCATCTGCATACGCTAACGCGCCATCGACACCTAGATTCACCGGTGATTATAACAGTGCACCCACTAGTCCGGCAAGAATCACCGACGTATACTCAGAGTATGACGAGCTTTTCATGTCGGAAGACACCAACCGGAGCTATTCACGCGCCACCGTCCCCTTCGCGTGGGAGGAAAAACCCGGTGTCCCTAAATCAATCAGCAACTTATATGATGGCGATTTTGCATTCGATGTGAGTGGCGAGTTGTTTCCCGGGTCGTCTGTCACGGCGGAAGATCTATTCCACGGCGGAGTGATCAAACCGGTGGAGATTGAACCACCACCACCAGCGGTTCAGGTTAAGAACAAGGAGAGAGAAAGGGGTAGAGAGAGATTATCATCATCAAGAAGTAGAAGAACACGATCACTTCCGCCGGTAAGAGGGTCAGAACCACCGCTAGCTCCGGCGAACACGGCAGTTCCGTCGACTTGTACAACTCTTGCGGTTTCCGGGTCCGGAAAAGGGTCTAAAAAATGGAGCTTTATGGATCTTTTCTTGTTCAGAAGTGCTTCTGATGGTAGAGCTATGGATAAAGACCCTTTGAAGAAATATTCATCCATCTTTAGAAAACATGATGAAGATTTCAGAAACCTGAGAGAAGGATCCGGGTCTGGATCCGGGTCAAAGAGAAGAGGACGAGTGTCGGCTCATGAGTTGCATTACAATGTTAATCGAGCGGTTTCAAATGATATGAAGAAGAAAACTTTCTTGCCGTACAAGCAAGGTATTCTGGGAAGACTTGCGTTTAATCCAAGTGTTCATGCGCTTTCAAATGGATTCGGGTATTCTCATAATAATTGAGAATCTATGTAACGGTTCTCGGAGCTTTTAGTATAATATTGGTTCGTTATTGGTTCGTTATATGTATATTAGCCTGCAAATTTGTTTGTTGTTTTGGTTATTGTAAAGAGAACGGTTTGTTCATAGATTGATGTGCTAAAGCATCATGTAATCATCGAAACAAATGTTTCATATGCAATTTTACTTGAATTTCATTATTATTATTACGACTCTTGTGGTTTTCGTCTGATTCAAAGATCAAGTACTAGCTTGTGACTTGTCAACATGAACTAGTGGAGATAAATAATCCAAAAATAGAATATCTAGAATGGTTGATGTCTTGATGATGTCACCGAAGGTTCCAAAAATTAGTATTTAAAACATGCTATATCAGAATACTCGTCGGGTTTGAATATAGCACAACAATTCAACAAATCGTACTCGTTCATGATAAGGATGAAATATTTATAATAAGTATACAAGTATAAAACGTATATACTTGGATTATTCTAAGACAACCCGTAATATATAAGAATACGAAAAAAGAAATAGATCATCTTATCCAATAATGTTGATTAGTATCTTTCAGTTGTCTTTTATATCAAACAAATCAGTTTAGTTAAATTAATATAAAAGATTAAATTGCAAAAGGAGCAACTTGTATAAAATATTGTTTTATTGAATATAAATTTTAATAAATTAATATAAAGAAGTAAATTTTCTTTTATTTAGGTCTTTTTGTATAACTATACCTTCAAAATGGATTATAATAAATTAATAAGCCAAATGTTAAAATTATGGACTGATTATAATCTATAATTGTAAAGTAGTAAGTAAATATCACTCATTAGTGTAACTTTTGTTGTCAAAGACAATTTACTCACATTAGATTTGTAGTTAATTTCCACTCGATTTCATTACTAAGAATGATCATAAGTGAAATGCACAAAAATAAGGTTTATTTGTAATCAAAATCAATTGTAAATCTATGAAGGTCGTGTACACTGAGATTGCAATCAACAGGTGTATCGTGGAATAAACAACGAGGGGTGAGGTGTTAGTTTAGCAAAATGAAGACGGAACAATAAACAGTTGATGTCTTGCTTGTGGTTGATAAGCTAGAGGTATATATCAAGGGATAGTTTGACAGTTTGGTGCAATTCTGAACAATAAAGGGTGATTCGGTTAGCATATATCAAGTTAATGTTAAAGAAAAGTAGGAGTTCAAACCGAGAAGACTTTGCACGTGACCGGGGTAGGTGTCGGGGGTTTGGGAGAGGTCGAAGTGGTAGTGAACAAGCTACACGAGATAAAAGCCACGTTAGGTGCTACAATGAGCTCGGTCATTACGTTTCAGAATGTCTAAAGTGGAGCAAAAGAAGAAAGAGATTAATTTGACCCAACATGAATCGACACTATGGTGAAAGATGATGTTACAGGAATAGTAGGTAATTGTTGGACTAATTTGGAAAATCTAGGGGTTAATTTGTTGTTTTCTTAATTAAAATATGATTGACAAATTTGTTTTATGATAGAATGTGTCATTTTGGTCAAGTTTAGTATAAATAGATAATTAGGGTTATTCTAATTGGGTTCCCGATTTATTAAATACATGAGTTGATCACACTTGATCAAAAATATAAAAATTTGTGTTTCGTATAGTTCGCGGTTTGTTTTGAATTCTAAACCAACACTGATCAATCAACATGAGCTATTATCACACAATAGGATATAGTTTGAATATCAAAATTTAGAGTTAATTTCGGTTTTAGTCCCTGAGGTTTTCAATTCCTATCCAATTCAGTACCAACATTCATTTTCTCTCGATCATGGTCCTTAAGGTTTCCCAATCATCTCTGTTTCAGTCCAAAACTAAACGGAATCTAACCTAGGTTTCCCAATCATCTCTGTTTCAGTCCAAAACTAAACGGAATCTAACCTGGGCGTTAACTTTCACTCACGTGCAATGCACCTGAGGGTGATTTGGTAATTAACTCCTGCACAGTAAAGGGCTTTCCATATTTGTACATTTCCCTTTAATTTAAAATCCTAGCCCCCATATTTCCTTAGAAACTTATACCAATTCATGAACACCATGTCAAGACATATCACAATTTATTATTTAGGATTAAAAAACCTAAAGGAAACAAGCTTTAGGCACTTAGTATGCCCTTAAAGCATTAATGAGCTCGTCATCATATTCGATATTCTTCATATTTCCAGCAAAAGGCAAACTCCCGCATCCAAGCTCCCGCCACCTTCTCACCTTGGATACTTGTTATCGTCCCGTTGACGTTATTGGTGCACCCACTTCGAACCGCTTATGCTTTCCCCAATCCAAACTCGCATACGTACATGTCAAATCTCGGTGAACTCCCAACGTAAACATCGTTTGGATTAGCAATTTGGCTCATTTTTAACAACGCTTGATTTCTAACTCTTTCCTTAATTGCTTTATCATCATAGTTAATCATGACTTCGTGTAACCGCAATGCAGCCCAACCGAGACCATGAGCCAACAATTCCCCCACAATCACTATTCCTCACACAACTTGAACCGGGTTACCAAAATAAACATCCGACAAAGATGGGTTAACCAACGTCGACTAGAAACCGTTAGCAAATGGTAGACATCGCGCATGAGTGATATATCCCCATAAAAGTATTAAATCCATTCCCGTTCACAATTCAAATAATAATTAAAATAATATATTGTCAATTATTGTTGTTATATTTTCCATAGATAACTCCATATTCTTCTCCTGTAATCATGCTCCAACTTTTGTATATATTTCGATCACTGTAATGAGAATATCAATTCAATTTGCAATTACAATCATCTCTCTATAAAAAGTGTGATCACCGCTTGAAAACTAGAGATTTTTTGTGTTTTGCATTCATGATTTGCTTTTGCTTTCAGCTTGGAGATGACGGTTGTTGAGAAACAAAAGAATCATTCGTTAAACGTTGAAGTTTCTAATCGTTCAATGAATTGATTGGTTTGGTATAATTGATCATTGTTATCGGGTTTGATGGATTCGAAATTGAAACTCACTGTTTGAGTACCAGTGGACGAGATATTGAGCCGTTGTATTCACTCCCTGATCGAAATACTTCACCCCAAGCAGCCATGAAATGCAAGAAAGAAGTTTCGTCGGTGGCCATGTGGTTGACGGAGCTACCGATGAAGATTCTGTCGACAAGTTCGGTCACATGAATGGATAACAACGGCAGCGTGTGACCCTCCCATGGTATCTTCATCAAAGAAATAGAGGGAAATTGAGATTGAGGGACACAAAGAATAAGAGGCTAGGGTTTAAAATTAGAGAGAGAGGGAAAAAATCTAGAAAGTCAAGTTAATTACCAAATCACCCTCAGGTGCATTACACGTGAGTGAAAGTTAACGCCCAGGTTAGATTCCGTATAGTTTTGGACTGAAATAGAGATGATTGGAAACCTTAAGGACCATGATCAAGAGAAAATTAATGTTGGTACTAAATTGAATAGGAATTGAAAACCTCACAATTTCTACGTTCATATTTCACATATTAATGTTAAGTATTAACTAGTTTATTATAATAATTGAAAATGTTTTCTAGTCAATTAAAGTTCCAAAACCAGTTCTTTTGACCCAAAGTAATGTTAAAAAACGCGACCCCCTAATTTAAGTACTATGGTAGACGTGTACAAAACGGTTTTTTTTTTGGACCGGAACCGGTTTCAAACCGGTTCCTTGGGCCAACGGTTCTTCGATGACCGGTTCCTGACACAAACCGGTTCCACAATTTGAATAACCGGAACCGCCCTAACCGGTTCGGTTCCAAACCGGAACCGGTTCCACTCCTTAAAAATCGGTTTTGTCGAATTTTTATTTATTTTTTCTTTTTTTTCTACCGGTTTTAAGCCGGTTTTTTTTTGAACTGGTTTGGAACCGGAACCGGTTTGGAACCGATTGAAATGGCTACTAGGAGAACCGGCGGTTTTTATAGAACCAAGATCGGTTATGGTTTGGATCGGTTTGAAACCGGTATCGGTTCGGTTCTGTTCCACTGAAACCGGTCCCGAAACTGGTTTTTTTGCACACCTCCATACTGTGGTACTGGCGGCGCTTTAGGTACGTATAATAAATATTTTTAACCGGCTTAATAAAATATCAGCGCCGTCACGATTGATCATTGTCGAGATATGAATATTAAAGAAAATAAGGAAAATGATATTTGGTGGTCAATACAAATGTAAGGAACCAAGCATACCACACAAGGGGCTTGGTTTAGTCAAAATAAAGGTGCCATGATTAATTTGAGGATCCTATGGCTACGTTTAACATATAGCCCATTGTAACAATGACTCATGTTGTCCAACGTAATTTTAAATGATAGATATAAACATTTAATGTTCTATCTCATCAAATATGAACCATATAATTAAGCATGTACGGCTCCACATGTGAAAAAAAATCTTTGTTTCATCGATCTATTTGATGTGTTTATCGATCTGTCGTTGCATATGTGTTATACGAGTCTAGTGATAATAAATTATTAAGCACTGGTAGAAAAAATACGTAGCTAACAGTCTGAGTCTAGTGAGAATAATTAATTAAACACTAATAAAAAAGATCCTTAAGCCACTATGTAACTAGCAATACATGATATAAGCAATATGGTTTCACTATTCATTTAAAATTTAAACCATCCAATGAAGTTATGTAAAGAATTTAGTGAAGCCAATCGATCTAATCAGTAAAGAAGATGGTTTACTTCATTGTGTATATTGGTGGGCCGGAAATACAAGTTTCTTTCGTTCATCTGTCGAGTAAGCCCAAAAGTTAGTATTATTACACCAATACACTACAAGATGAGAAGGAGAGAGGGTTTACGGATTCCATCCGGTTCCCGCTTATCTGGGGGTACAGTCTTATGGAGGTCGAGGAATCGACCTTGGCTACATCGCTCGGTTTCTGGTGGCTAGCACGTGGGATCCTATGCTGTTAAAAAAAACTACAGGCTAACTTCAACTTTTTGGTCATAAATGGTAAGCTTTTAAAGACGTTTTAGAAACGCAAAATGACTTGTAGAGAATTAACATGTCAAGTTTAGGAATACATAGTAATACTGTTGAGGTAAACTACGAGACAAATGAAAGGTGACACTGATATATGTATTAAAACAGAAAAAAATAATCTCTTAATGGTATGAATAATAACAATATCATATGCTACAGTGTATGTTTTTGTTTTGTTTTGTTTTGTTTTTTTTAAATCCATTGTTAATCGTTCCCATACATACCATACCATATATTAGTGCTTTGTATTTCTCAAAGTTTATTGTTGATTGTTCGCCATTTACTATTACACGCGGGTTAATATAGCACAATTAAAGGAGTCCAGAAATCAATCGAGTAATATTAAAAAAACTAGTAATATAAATCAGTTATAAAAATGGGTTTGATACATCTTTTTACGTAATAGAGTGTGGTTCTTTCTACGAAATAGATTGTGGTTGAAGGATCAACAACTGAATCTCGAATTGTGGAATAGAACTTAGTTCCGTATATGGAACAAGTTAATATATTAATTGGTGACACGAAGCGTTCATCAAGGAAGAGTTGGAGACTTTGGGGCGAAAAGGGAAACCCGTCTCTTTCAATTCGGGGTTAAATAAAACCATCCAAAATTGGGGATAATTTCCCAACACCTTCACCAAAACCCTCTTTGATTTTTGTTTTATTTTTATATTTTGTACCTATCAGAATTCAACATATGGTAGTGGGGAGTTTGGGAAAATAATAAGAGCGTTTCTAGCATCAGGGAGAATTTGATAATGTGGAGCTAATTTGGCAAGCGGTGAAAATGAGAAGTAGATGAAGTTTCCTGGTGTGGCTCATTTTCCCTGAATGCCAAATCAACGTCACACAACACAATCAAATTTCTCCTACTTCCTATTTTCCTCAAAATGGTAGAAACACTCTTCCTAATTTCCCTAAACTCCCCACTAACACGTTAGAATTTTAATTATCTCCAAAACATAAAAATAAAACGAATTTATTAAAGTATTAATCACCTAATATGCAAGCTCAAATGTATTAACCACTTTTACATCAAAACTAAAAACTAACATGATAATAGGTTTCATAGCAAAACTAAAACTAACTCTATATTCGTGAATGTAAATCTTTTTACATCTTAAGAATTGAACTTTTAGTTATTTGAAAAGTGATGCTTTTTCTATGCCTCTAGATTGAAGACCATTTATGATTTTAGCTATAATGAAAGTGCTTATGGTTGTATTAGAAGATGAGATGATAACATAGTGTGCGCTTGTTTGAAACTAATAATATTTGTTGTATTAATGTGTTTAATAAATTGTGGTTTCTCTAGAAACACAAATTATAACAAATTATGTACTCCGAGTCTCGGACTATTGGATTAATTAATTGGTTTCAAATATTATATACCATTAAGTGGATTTCGGACAATTGGGCTTTTCAGCCATTTTGAGTAATAATCCAGGTCACAGCCCACAGAGCCGGATTTATCCAAAGTTTAGCGTTGAATATGTCATTTGGCAAAACCTCAGGGGGTGAAAATGCAATATCATCCCCAAACTTCAGCTAACCGCTCAAGTATCATTCCTTCATTATCGAAAAACTTTCACAATCATCATCAATGGCGTCTGCTTCATCTCTTCACATTTCAATCACGATTCCACTATCTTCAGCTTCCAATTTCGAACAACTTTTCCTCCTCAGAAACATCTCTTCGATTGGATTTTCGGGCAAAAACAAGGTGCTCATTCTCAATTGTTGGTTTTATTTTGTTTTTCCTGAAATACTACTACCTCCAGTGTACACGATGAAATCGCATTGAATCAAATTATAGGGCTTATCTGCGTTGATACTTAAACAAGGTTTTTGAGTATAATGCTTGAATCATCAGCTACATCACTTCATATTTTAGAATCCGTAACTGAAACGCAAACTGATATCTCAGACTTGAACTCCAAACCCTTAGGGTGCATATACTCAAATCATCTCATGAAAGCAATATTATAACCGATTTTTCTCAGCGATATTGGTTGTTATTCTGGTTTAGCTGATGTTAAGAGTGTTACAGAGGTAGATTGTTATCGGTATAGACTCTATTAGGCCTGAAGTTACATGATGTGCATAATTTCACTGTTTGGATATAACTCAGTGTATATACTTTGCTGTATGTATTTCAAATTATCATAACTGTAACATAAAGTTCACCATTTTGGTTTTGTTGTGTGCTCACACAGACGATAAGATGAAAACATCTTCTGTATTGTCTGTTTGCTGCATTCTAATGGATCTTTGGAGATTTAGCAGAAAAAATTCTGCAGTAAAATCCATGTAGTGAATGCAGATAGTATGTTTGGTTTATCAAATCTTCATAATCATTTCTTAAACTGTTTATTTGTTTTCTTAAATAGCGGTGGAGCATCCGAAATAATCAAAATTGTGTTGGTAGTGTTATGTCTGAATCAAAAGATCCACCAAAAGTTTCTGATTCGTTACAAATTGGGTCACCAATTATCATAATTGAAGCTCCTAAAATGTTGAAAACAGCAGCTTCTGTTCCTTGCCTTAGGGTTAATTCTGGTTTAGTCAAAGCGGGTGATGTTGGCAGGTAATTTTTCTTACTTTTTTGTACACACAAATGTTTTAAATAGCAAAACCTTTTCATTTATGTTTTAATCATCTGGTTATATTTGATATTTTTATTTTATCGTCAAATGTGCTTAATTAATATAGAATCATGATGAAAGCAATCTTTAGTTGCAAAGTTTCAAGTGCAATTTTTAAAGCAGAAATCAGGAGTGAATTATCTTATATGTGCAGTTTTAATTTGAAGCATAAATAATTAAATACTTGAACATGTTGATTCTGCAGATCACATCATCATGATACTTGCATTAACCAGTATATATATATATATTGCAATCATATAATTTGCTTCTTAGAGTTTTAAAAAATAGATGATGCCATGAGGCCTCGTAGAATATATATATCTCTTTGAAGTTTGAAACTGGTAAAAGGTTTAAAATCAATGCTAATTTACAGTATTTTATAAGAAACTGCAAACTAAACATATAAATAATGAGGAATCGTTCACTTTTATTTTATGAACAATTTATTTCATGTGAGATTATCTTGTAAGCAGAGGTGTAAAAATGCATCATAATAGTTATATGAATAATGTTATCTTGTTTATAATGAATTTGAAATTGTTTTAACAATTTTTTTAATTTGATTTGGATTTAGTCTTAATGATAAATTTGTGACTTGTGCAGGATTATGTCAAGAAAGCCCAAAGATGTATGGGCCGTTCGTTTAACAATTGGTACTTATCTCATAGATGGAAAGTACTTCAAGCCCTTACAATTAGATGAAGATAACTAATCATGTTTTTTCTGAAGTATGTAATTATGTATATATTAATCATACACCACACATTTGTGTTAGACTAACAATTTATATAGCATTATTAAAACCTATAGTACTAGACTAGTTTAAAAAGTATATCAAATCTAACTTCTTAAAAGCATGCACATGCACATGCACATGCACATGCACATGCACATGCACATGCACTTGGACCCATCTTATATTATCTTGTTTCTTCTAATCTTATAAGAAAAACAAAATACTTTCTTAGATGCTTTTTATATATGCATTCTTTATTTTAAAACCTAATTACATATAAACCCAAGTCAAATGTTAAATTACATATATCTTGCTCTTTAAGCTTAAAAGTAAGTGGAAATATATAAATTAAAATTTCTTTTTAGCTTTTAAGGAAGATGTATGGTATATTGGTATATGTAAATTTATTTTTGGGTGGGTATATATTGAAGTTTGTAAGGGGAGATATGTAATTGCCCTCTTGGTGTATGCCCAATATCTTAGTTTGGTCAGTTTTGTTGGGAACAAGTATTTAATGTGCAACGGAGGCAAACAACACATTTGCGAACGATTTTTAATGTAAAAAACAAAAAATTACGAACCCGATATATTTATGTGCTTTAGTCGGCGATATGACCTACGTCCACGGCTACAACTATAGTTTCTCTTTTATTACTAAATAACTAAACTGCTTAAAGATTACAATTACATGCATATGTATGTGTATATATGAACTTAGATAACTTAAGGATTATGAAACATAACCAAGGCCTAATATAGATTAAACAAAATCGGTCCTTTTCCTTGTTTCTCCACTTCTAACAAACACAAGCCTAATTAGTGCTTAAGGGCTTCATAACGGCATAACCAAACAACTTTTTTTTTTAAATTAAACATACCAAAGGACATAAGTTTGATTTCATCATGATAATCTAGGATAAATACACTATATCTACACTAATCATTAATCATTTTATGGCATCTAGCTTGAACTATATTGTAATCAAGTTAAGAGCCCCACATATAAAATGATACATATGATATGTTAAAAAGTCGTACAAGGGACCATCTTGCTGTGTAATCCGATAGTCACACACATATATATGCTTTCTATCTTTATAATTGAAGTGGCCCGCTTTCTTTCAAAGGTTGTACCGGCTTCATACCATGTTAATCAATCTAACCGCTTTAATAAGATTAAACCACATAATCAGGGCCCGGATATTAGAGCCTCCCTTAGACGCTTGACACAAATAAAGCGCGTTATGTTGAAATGGAAACACAAACAGACCGCGTTATATGGTTCTGGTTTTTCAGTTATTGGGTCATTTCCAAACAGTTGACCACTTGACCCCCACCCCATCTTCTTGTCGGACCAAATGCCCTGTGCTAGTGGTTGGACATGGATGCCAGTCTGTTATGGTCATTATGGTTGTAAAGTGATCGAAAGGTTTCTCCATTCTATGAATGTTGACAATAGTGCTATAGTATTTGTTTGACTGATATTGGAATTTTATTATTATTGTTGGCCATATAGTTCTTTTGATTGTATGTGTAGTTTTGTACTCATTTGTGTTACAACTACATAAATAGTTGACAATAATATTGCAGCGACAGATCCAGAAATTTGTAACCCCTATTCTTGCATAGAGTCCTGAGTCCACCACTTTTAATGTTCGGTTTATATAAACCGTCTATAGCTTCTGTATTTTGGTCAATCATATTACAAGATCTATTTTGTTTTAAAAGAAGTTAATTTTTTGATATTATAATAAATAATATGTATTGGAATAAATAATGAGACGGGGTATGGGCTTTGAAAAAAAAGGGAAAACACAAAGGTAGCTGATGGTGATAACACACACCGAAGTTAAATGTCCACAAAAGCTTTCATCATTCTTGCTCAATTATTGTTGTTTCAATTATAATAGTTTTACCTTTTGTAGGTACATCATCAAAAAAACATTTATGGTATCAATCGTTAAATTTACATAAAAGAGAACTGTATTTGAAAAATATACATCGGAAAATGAAGTGTATTTAAAAAAAATATGTGTTTCTAATAAAAAAGATTGTTTTAACATATTAAAAAGAACTTATATCAAAAGATTAATAATATATAATATAAATGATTAATAGTAGAGATAAACATTTAATAGAAAGAGTAGTGGAAAAATAAGAATGGAAGTGATAAAAAATTCATATATGTTTGACAAAAACTTGTTTTATTATATAATATAGATATATTTTTTTTTAACATCGAATAGCGTGGCCACAAGGCCCATCATAGCGAACAAATCAGCCTTGCACCCAGTGAATCCCTGAAAGCCGGTCAACACCGCACCACCAATCCCAGAGGAAACTAACTTTGTACGTGGGAAATCCCTCTGGCTCACCTAAGAGCTTTTTTTGCTCTGAGTGGGACTATAACCTAGAATCTTCTATTTGAAAAGTATTTAGGGTACCATTGTGATGATATATAATATAAATTTAAGTTTAAATATAGATAAAGATATATATAACTACTAATTTCATCATTTGTTAGCTAGGTTTTATGAATCAAGCTATGAAGAACAACCAATTTGATATACACTTCCTCGATTTATTAACAGCTGTAAATTAAAAGGATATTTTAATTTAACAATTTTGTACCTAAAGTGAATTAATATCCACATTACGCCCTGTTTGCGTTGCGCGCATATAATGTATATATGTGTGGACTCTTGTGGGGCAAAAGTAAAATTGCACTAGT
>WOUH02000045.1:8963860-8996649 GCA_009936405.2 Stevia rebaudiana
TGTGAGTCAAAACCTATGTGACTCACCAACTACTGTGTGTAGTTGACACTTGATTTTCACAATGTTTCAGGTGCAGGTTAAGACTTACAAGCTTGGGAATTATCATGTAGGACGAATGCTTAGAAAAATCTAATATGGTGTATTAGGATAAATGTTATATGAACAAGTTGTTAGAATTTGTATTTGTAGTGACAATTTAATATTGCCGATTAATCTATGAAACGTTAATAGTAAATCATGAGCTTTTGAACAGCTGCGTCGCGCCCCGGCGTAATTCCGCCGTCGGCTGGGGTGTGACAATATTTGACCATAACATAAATTTGTTTTCAATATTGAACGGGTTGCCTATGATTATGCATGCCCGTTTAATTATTATGAGAAATCTATTGAATGTAGATTGATGGTTAATGCTATGTAGTAACTATAATGAGATATATTGGTCATGCACATGTTGGGTTATTACAGGCTCTCTTATGAGACACATTACTGGTCCTCTTTGTGAGGAATTACAGGTCCTCCTTGTGAGACATTACAGGTCCTCTTTGTGAGGCACACTTACAGATTCTATTACGAGGCACACGACAGGTTCCCTTTCTGAGGCAAGTTATTGGTTCTCTTTATGAGACAAAATATAGAAATCCCCTAGCAGTGTCGTGACTCGGTGTTTGGTCTGTTTTGGGGAAATTACATGACCTTGTGCATTGACCGGCATAGTTTCATTAAGTGTGTATTGCGTCATAATTTACATTATGAACTTACTTTAAAAACTTAGAACTCACTCAGCAACGCTGACTTTTATATATATGTCAGATTGATCTCAGGCATTAGGTTAAAAGAACGAGAACTCTCTTGGATGAGTGTTGGAGCTATCCCGTGACTTTAAGAACTGGCATTCCTCACTTTTGAGCTATCCTATGGTCGCAAACTTGTTTTAGTTTACTTTGTTTTATTTTCACTTTCTAAAGTATAAAGATCGTTTGACTTCATTCCGCTGCGTTGTTTTTAATCAAATTACATTATTGGGTTTTGAACAATGAATGTTAGTAAAATCAAATCACTTCCCGAGTTTGGAGTGTTTCATATGGGTCGGGTCATGGGTTGGGTAATGGGTCGGGTCATGGTTTTTATCATGGGTCGGATACTGGGTCGAGTCATGGTTGGATTATTGATTGGGTCATTCCTTAAAGGAAAGGAATGAAAAAAAAACACCCCTCCCCCAAGGAATGAAATTCATTAAAAGGGAAGGAATCGCATTCCTTATGTAATGGTACATTCCATTCCTAATTGTAACCAAACATGTTTTATTTCATTCCAACGTAATGACTCATTCCATTCTCGCCTTCATTCATGCATACCAAACGCTACCTTAGTGATATGATTCCACAAATGAAAGAAAACTTTTAAAATATTTCAAAGAAATGCCCCCGGTTATTACTTGTGTCGTCGCATTAAACCCTTGGTTAAATGTTTCGGGCGTTGAAACTATAACTGATAAAATTATTTATGATTTGGATTTACACGAAGACGACCCATTTTATAGTCAAACATAAAAAACAAACTTTAACAAATTGTTTTCTAGTATGTTTAATGTTATCTTGCAAAATATGGAAGAACATCAACTATTCACGAAAGAATGAGAAACGCGGCAAGTTCAAGTAATAACGAAGATCCATTTTTTGATTTATATAATACCTTAATGAATGAAAATAGTAAACGACAACGAGGAAACACTCCAAGTAGCGAACTTGGAAGGTATATTGGGACGGACTTTTTGTCGGGTATGAGTGTCTTAGAATTTAGGAATTTTGACATCTTGGCTAGATGGAAAGGTAAGGAAGAACAATTCCCGATCCTATCCGCTATGGCTGGAGATTTACTAACCGTCCAAGCTTTTACGGTAGCTTTAGAGTCTGCTTTTCTATTAGTGGCATGGTTATATTGTTACGAAGAACAAGGCTCACTGCTCCATCCGTTGAGATGTCCATTTGTTTGAAAGATTACTTGGATGCAACGGAACGTATACAAAATATGTTCTTGCTAGAAGGAGAAATGGCACATGAAAACGAGTTATACGAGGACAAGGTCGATGCGGGATTG
Organism: Stevia rebaudiana; assembly: GCA_009936405.2. Lineage (NCBI taxonomy): Eukaryota > Viridiplantae > Streptophyta > Magnoliopsida > Asterales > Asteraceae > Stevia > Stevia rebaudiana. The sequence goes on from WOUH02000045.1 coordinate 8,965,958, forward strand.
GCGGAGGGAATTACAGATGAGGAAGAAGCCGCGTATTATAATCATTTAAACAATAACTCGAGTTCGGCGGATGAAAGCTAACAGTCGATATAAAAACCAAAACAATGTAGTTTTTATTACGAATTAGGATCTCGGTTTTATTTGGTTAAGTAAGTTAGTTAAGTTTGCTTTTTTTCAAGTTGTATTTCTTTCTGGTAATTAGTATTTTTCTTCCAAGAAATGATTTTTTTTCATGTTTTCAAAATTTAACAAGTTAAAAAAAAATACGAAATTAAGAAAACCGGTTTTCAAACTGATTTAGAACCGAGCCGATTTAAACCCGGAACCAAACCAATGCGAAGGTTTGTAAAAATCTCAACCCAAACCGGTTTGGACCCCACGTGTTACAAACCGGCCCGGTTATAAACCGGACCTAGTAAAAAAAACAGTTTTGCCCACCTCTAGTTACTACTCTCTAGTCGTCTGCTACAATACTACTATACTAGTACCATCTGAATTTAAAAAAATTCCATTTAACAGGCTTCTTTCTGGGCCTAAATTATTTTTTCTTTTAGCCCAAATTTTTCATTATTGTTGCGGTGTTGCCTGTTGGTAATGGTATCCAACTTCTAACCAGTTTTAAAATATGTGAATTAGTCACGAAACCTGTTACTTTCAGCTTACGTGAACAGCTCCAAGCAAATATTATAGAGAGCGTAACCTGTTTTTACTCTTTTTTCTCTTCTAAGACAAGGCCATGATTTTATTATATATCTTTTTCATTTGCTAAACTACTTTATAAATATATTTATTTCTTCTGAAGAAATTTCACTTTTAACCATTGATTTTAATGTTCATAAACCAGACTTCTTGGTACTAATTTAGTTCATGCATATAATCCTTTTGTTAACTTGAGCTATGTTATTTATTGAATTAATTAATGAAAATTTTATTTATTAATATAAATATAAGTTTCTTTTGCATGTAAATAACATGTACACTCCTTGAACAGATTATACATTGCATAACTAAATAACGCAAACTGGTTTTAATAATCTCAACTTTAACCTATTGGCATATAATAATCTAATCCCAACAAATTGTTACAAACAACACAAACTTTTATATCATTTACTTGTAACAGTCTCTAACTAACGAAACCTAACACCGTTAACATTTTGCTGACGTGCGATGTTGACATAGTAAGATTTTATGATGTGCAATGTTGACGTGGCAAGAATTGCTGATGTGGAATTATGACACATCAACAAAATGTTATCAATGTTAAGTTCCTTTAGTTGCGGACCGTGATATAAAAGTTGAGACTAGTGACAATTCCCTAAGTTTGGATTAATACATGTCAATAGGTAAAAGTTGAGATTATTTAAATCCAATTTGCCACTAAACAATGTATATATATATTCAGTTATATATAAAGGTGTAATTGAATACAAGTTATAAATACAAATTATTAATTAATAATACAAAACGAGTCGAGCTAGAGTTAAAAAAATAAAAAAATAAAAAAAAGCCTATAGTCACAAATCAAGATAGAATTTTAAAAATAAATCTCGAAACAAGTCAAGCTCAAGCATGAGCTCTCGTAAGTTAAACTAGCCATACTCGAGCTAATGTAAGTTAAATAAGTGATTTAAGGGAAAAAAAAATGTGAATGTGAATAAAAGAAATGGCACAAAAGTTCTTTTAATTTTATACAACTTCATTTTAAATTAAAGGGTGTTTGTGATTGCTAATTTAACTTCAAAAGTACGTGTTTTTTTTTGTCGAATTGCTTATTGAATTATGACTTTTTCAAAAACAGTTTTTTTTAGAGTGTTTGAATTAACTTTTATACTAGGAAAAACTAACAAGTCAGTAATTTTTTTTTTTTAATATTTGGCTTAGCTTATTTATGTACAATTACCAAAATGACATTCTTATGTTTAAAATAATTTTAAGGTTGTGGGTGGCAGTGGGTGATCGCGGCGGGTGGTGGCGGTAATAGGTGGCAGCAGTGGTGGTGGATAGTGGCAATGGTGGTGATGGTGGTTAGCGTTGGTGTATGGTGGTGGGGATAGGTGGTCGATGTTGTTGGATGACGGTGGCGATGGTGGGTGGCAGCGGTGGTGGTGGGTGGTGTTGATGGTGGTTAGCGTTGGTGTGTGGTGGTGGCTGGCGATGGTGGGTGGTGATGGCGATGGTGGTTGACGGTGGCAGGTGAAGGTTGCTGGTGGCAGTGGTGGGTGGCGGCGACGGTGGATGGCGGTGGTGGTGGGTGTTAGATTGGTTAAATAGTGAGGGAAGATTGATAATGTTATGACAATAAATCATACTTAAAAGTTTTTGAAAAATAAATTATTACTCCTTTACAAAAAAATCATTTTTAAAAGTGTTTATTGTTAGACAAACACTTTTTTTGACTTGTTGACTTTTTAAAAGCCAATAAATCAATAGGTTATTTTGTAGCTAAATCTTAAACACCCAATTAGTCTTGATAATTCTGAGCCAATTATCAAATTAATAACAAGAGCTGACCTTTTTAGTAGCAAAAAGCTAAGGAACTTAACAAAATATTTTAGTCTAATTGATTCTAAGCCACTTACTAATTTCAAACCTACATGTGTTGTTTTAAAGTATATAAGAAACACCAGCAACTAGCTAGCTAAAAAGTATAAGAAAAATATTAAATGAAAAAGTTAAATTACATTAATCTTCCCAATTTAGAGCCCATAATTTCTCTTTATTTCTTACCCAAACAAAAGTATTTTTTTAATAGTTAGATAAATTTGATTAATTGAGTAGTTCGGATGCTAGAGATATTACACATCCCAAACAGTTTTTACTAAATACACCACCACCATCTCATTTTGACTCTCCATATACACAAATCACATTCCCAAAGTGAATGACCACCACACAAAAGTATATAACTTAATCTGATCGATCACTTTGATTTGACACCCCTTCGTCTTGTTGAATAATATGTCATGTTTAACCTATCAAAAAACTACATCGTCGAGAAGATGATGGCTTGGCATGTCTGCTTATAAGCGTTGTCGACTCTTAATTCTTTAGCAAGATCCCACATATCAATGACCAAAAGCAATTTTTGGCTTTGATATTATGCACCAACTTCAAATATGACTTCAAACTTGAGAAGTCACTTGCACAATTCCAAAGCAAGGAGAAAATGCTTAGCCGTTTCCTGCTTCCTACCCATCCGCTCTCAGAAAAAATAAATGTAAAGTTAGTTCATATTTGATTTTTTCTTTTTAAATAGTGTTGCTCTCAGTTAAATATGGATTAAGTGTAAAAAATTGGTGTTAAAATTGTCTATTAGCATCGTTCGCATATTTTGTCTGTTTTAGCATTAAAGTTCGCTAAACGAAATAATAAAATCGTCAATTGTCTTAAAGAAAGGTGGTTGGTTAGTAGTTTGAGGAGGTAATGCCAAAAAGTCCAGTTGGAACAACAAATAAAAATAATAATAAATAATTTATACTATTGTCAAGTTATCCAAAACTTGTAAATGCAATTATGCAACATTAAATTTTGTATTTCACCAGATATTCATTCCTCCATGTCCCTTGGATCACGACAATATCATCATAAAACAAATACACCCGTCTAGGTGCATATTATACAATAATTTATACATTTTTATAAACATATTGTTCTAAATTTATGTCCATGTCCTTATTTATGTTAGACAGATTTTTATGTCTAAATTTATACATTTCATGATTCTTTAAATGACTACAAATTCAAGTGCTAAAGTTATCTGAAAAGGTTTTAACATGTCTAGAACATATAAACTAGATCTAAAAAGCCCTATATCCAACCTAAAACTACTTATATATAGTAGCCGTAAAGAAGCCTAAAACATATCTAAAAAGTAAAAACCACTAAAATGATATTTTTATATTATACGACTTTTTAAAAAAAGTTCTTGCTTTTGGGGCTTGCACGGACTATATATGCGCCTTGAGAGGCACTCTTGCCACCGATTTTGGTCGAAAGTGCAAAAGATGCCCCGAACACCTCCAATTGTCCTGGTGTCCAAACCTCCTCTTTTTCTTTTCTTATAAAACGTCCGATTTTCGTTGATTCTTACCTTAGATCATCGAAAGAACTAGAACGGAACCAATATATGCATCCTTCCTGCCAGTGTAATTTCAACTTCTATGAACACGCTTCAAAGATTTCCAATTTCATGTACAATGATTATAAATAGCACACCAAAACTGCCATAATTAGATATATGTGTTCAGTTTAAAACCATGAAAAAACTACCATAAAAAATAACAAAATAAAACCACGCAAGAACAACCACCCATAACTACTGCCGACTATATTGGTCCGTATTAAAAAAAGTCAACAACGGTCCACGCGGAACATGTGAGTGTAGCTACAGGGGATCAACTGCGGCCTGATTGAAAGATTTGGGCCCCACAGATTTGGACATATATCCATTTTGTCACTTCACCTGTGGAGTGGGTGGTGTACGGTGGACAGTTTATGCGTCGTACGTTGAATTTAGTAACCTATAAATTATGTCTAGTTAACTATTTTTGTCGGTGAATATTGAAACCCATATGTTTGAAAGATTGAACGAAAAGACCCTTTTGTTAAATTTGCTCAAAATTGATCCTAAAAGTTGTTACCAAATCTAATATCAATTTTTGTTTCCATCTCGTAGTCCGTTTGCGGCCGATCGTAAACTACTTGAGATTGCATTGCTAAGAACTCGTATTGTGACGTCGTAATTATATTGTAGCTCATTTAATAAGTGAGCTTCAATCTGAGCTTCGCAAAAGGCTTGCAAGTAAAACGGGCCTATTATTTATATGACTTTTATTTACTATATTACTGTGTATAACAATTTGCTAACTTTTGTGAGTGTGATAACAATAAAATCTGACCAATCACAGATCGTCATGTGGCAACGTCGTCATCATCATCGTACTCAGTAGATTTCACTTAAAAGTATGGTCTGAAAAGGGTAGATGTAGACAACCTTACATTTACCATGTAGGATAGAGAGGCTGCTTCCGATGAGACCCCCCGGCTCATGATGTCTGATTAACCGTCTATCGTAGCTTTTAACGTTATTTTCACAAAAATAAGTAAAATAACATTGAAATTAGTGCAATTTTACTGTTGCCCCTCAAGGGCCTACACATATATACATTATACAAGCGCACCACAAACGGGGCGGCCATGTGGCAACGTCTTTTCTTTATATTAGATTTACCTTTATAATGTTACTTTTATCATTACGTCTGTATTTTCATTTACATTTTGTTAAAAAGTGGCCAGTTCAGCCATGTAGTGCGGGCCTTACGCCCTCGTTAAATATATGTTGTGTAGGCGCGTAGCTATAATTATCTCATATAAACTATAATAGAAGTGACTACAATATATAATCAAAACAATGAAAGACAAGTCAAGCCCAAGCCAAACTCAAACGTAAAAAGTTAATCACTAGCATAACTAATTAAAATTAAAGTGTGTCTAGCTAGAGCTTCAAAGGTACTCCAAACAAGCCAAGCTCAATTTTAGACAAGATCGATTGGAATTGACTCGTTTATGCCCGTGATCTAACAATGAGTTCTTATGTGAAGGAAAAATAGCAAAAAAGTGAACATGCGAATGGGAAGGATAAACAAGAAAAGGAAATAACAACTATGTCTATAGTATATACTATGGGATGATAGAATTAAATGAAAAAACAACGTATATTTAGGTTTTTTCTTGAAATCAATTTGAGTTTGGTTTAATCAAACTCAAGTTGATATTGAAGCTTACTTAATAAACGAGTTCAAGTCCAATCATCACATATTGACTGTGTCTAGGATGGATATTAGTAATACAACTTAATATCTGTCTAATTTAAGCTTTATTGAGTATACAAGTCGAACTCGGTGTCTAGAAATAGAGCTAAGAAAGAGCAAATATTCTTATTTAAAAAAAGAGCTTTAAAAGAAATGACAACTCATTTAGACAACTAAAAAGTTCCTACATGAAGAAGAGCTAGAAGAAAAGGATGGTTCACCGTAGAGTCTACGCATACGGAAGACAAAACAAGGAAAGACAAGAATATTAATTTAGAATGATAAAACTAAGAAAAATAACCAAGGAGCTTCTAGCCCAGTGCTAACTAATAGGTTGGTTAAAAGTGGCCTCCAATTTGTAAGATTTCAAGTCTCATTAGAGTAAACTTAAAAGGAAATTATTTGGTGTGTGAGTTGTGGTTCAAAAAAAAGTAAAATAAAAGAAATTGGACTAAAAAGGTTTTTTCTTAAAGTTGAGGGTTGTTTCGTGGTAGTGGTGATTTTGGTAGCATTACAGCGGAGCAAAGTAGTTGTCGGGGGTCCGGTGGTTGCCAGGCTAGCTGAAGATTTTTGAGGATCCAAAAAGTCTAGAAAATACGGTTTCCAAACAAACACTCCTAATTCATTATTAGACCGGTGACAATGACTTCAAACAAAAATATATCGTTCACCCGATTGCTTTTTGCATGATATTTCGTTTTGTATTATTCACATACTCTTATTTTTGTAAAAGTAAAAGTGACTTCGTGAGGGGTGCTTCGACCATTTTAGAAACTATCGAATTAATAATGTGAGGGCCATTTTCTAGGATGAAACGACTTATACTTTGATTTTTATTTACCATGACAATGAAATAACAATTAGGCAATTAGCAAAATATAATTTTAAGAGGTCATTATATAATTAACAAGTTAACCAATCATTTAGGATATAATTAAATTAAATGATTAATAGATTAAGAAAATCTTTGGGAGATTTGGGACTAATGGGGTAACATTCCCAGAACCTGGCCTTAAAATGATAGTGATCCTGGGATGTCATTTAATGATGATACCACCCCGAAAGCAATGAAGAGAGGAAGCAAATCGCTTGAAGATTTCTTCTTTTAATTTGGGAAAGAAAAAATGTTGAACGAAAATTGTATAAAAGGAAAAGAAAAAATATGGAAGGTTGTAAGAGTTCATACTCGTATAGTTCGTATTAAGAAACTATGATAAAAACGAATAAAGATTAAATTGTGCATATAGAGTTTTGGTTAATTTTGAAAGCATGTGAACATTGAAGAGGTGATTTGGGGTGAGTTAATTATTACTTTTAATTTTAAATAAAGTTATTTTATGTATCTTTTTAGTTAGTAAATTAAAGTTTGAAATAAAATATAATTAGAGTTTGAGTAGAACAATGTGACTTGTTTTTATGTTTGTCCTACTATAAATAAATGTTAGAAGTTATTGTTTGATAAATAAATGTTAGAAGTTATTGTTTGATAAGTCAAGAGTTATATTAACATCAATTGTCATTTTTGAAATAAAAAAATTGTGTTCTTAAACCCTGATTGCCATCAAAATAAAGATCCAGTGATATAATTACTAAATATATAAGAGCACTTACATCTCGTTCTCTATATACATGTGAGTAGTTCTCTATATTATTGAGATTGGTTAAGAAAGGTTGTGAGTGAATGAGAGATAGAGAAATTGATAAATCTGTAACTATAGAGAATATGAGAGAGAAAATGTAATGATAAAGGTATCTTAAGTAGTATTTAATTGAATAAGAGAGACAAATATAATGATAGATGTATAAAAAATATTATTTAATTGGATGGTAGAGAGAAAAGATAGTGATAAAGATACAAAAAATATTATTTAATTGAATAAGAGAGGAAAAAAGTAATGACTTTTAATGAATTATAGAGATGAAGATGAAGACTGGGATATGAATGTTCTAACTAGAGTCACAAAGGTATACTCTAAAAAAAAAGAGTAATTAATTCAGAAAGAAGGCCATATAAAGATTGAATTCATTTTGAAAAGTTGAAATAATATTTTAACAAGAACTATTTAGGAATCAATAATGGTATACTTAGTAAAGAACTCAAAAAAAAAAAAACATCTCATCCTAGAAATGAAAAAATTTTAAATTGGAAAAGTTACCTTCATTGCATCTTCCATATTTAAGATAAAAGCACAATAATATAGTAAAAATATACGTAATTATCACCTTAGCAGTTTTCACATTACATATTTAATTGCTTTTGAAAGAATTAAAAATCATAATATATCATAACACGTGATCTTTAACTTTTGAAAGTAAACAACTTCAAAAGTTTCGTTCCACTCAATGCGAGATTTGTTCATTAAAACACTTGTAAATAAAATTTCATAAACACCCTGTTTAATTGTGATTAGTTAGTAATTTACCCTTTAATTTGGGTTTACATGACCCACAGTGATGAGTACCAAACTTTAAGTGGTTTCAATTCTATCGATATTGGTTTCTACCATATTAGAGATGATGTTGATGCAACCTCAGACTTGTTGCTGCCGGTTAAATCTTGGAAGAGTTGCTACCGACCCTTAAAAGAGGTTGTCAACGATTGACAACAAAGGGTTTCTATCGATGTGACTCGATGCAAACATAACATTTTCTTACTAATATATGGCGACTTATTATTACTAAGAGTTACAACTGATAGCTGCTTACTATTGTGTAGTTCAAATGGATCAAGGATGCAAGTTATTAAACGTACCATCAAGATTAAGTTAGTACTTAGCAAGGTTCATTATTATATACCAGACAAAAGTTCATAATTATCAAGACTTGCTAGTGGGACAACTTATAATTGACTTTCAAGTTACAACCAAGATAAACTTTTTGCTCACCAACAAAGTTCCTACAAGCCAACAAAGTTTATACCGATGAAGTAGTTTTCTGTTAGGAGTTTGTTTAGGAGAGTTACAAGTTTCTTTTAAGAAATCTTTTGTGAAATCAAGATAGCTAAAAAAAAGACTTCACTAAATTTACACGATTAATTGCTCAACAGAGCTCATCACCACAACAATGGAGAGAGGATCGCTATGTTTATGTTTTGCTTCGTTTTGTAATCAATTTCGTAGGATAGATTATAGAGGATTTAATCCAAGATGATGTATTGGCTTCATAATAGTAATCTAACACTTGATGAATGATATCAAAGAATAGTTGTAATGAATTATTATGTGTGTGGTATCTAGAATAGTATTTAACATGTCAACATGAAAGTATGATAAACCGAGGATTATATCCCAATATATCACTACTTTTATAATTAATCATACAAACACCTTCTAGAAAATAAGTTTTAACTAATTAAACCCTTCTAAAATTACCATTTTATCAATTTATATTTGTTACTAAACCATGTTTGACTAGAATTAGGAATGAGAAGTACGATTACATAAGAAATGCAATTCCTTCTTTTTTAATTATTTTCATTTCTTAAGCGATGAACGTTTTTTTTTCATTCCTTTCTTCGAAGGAATGACATGACTAATGATCCAATCCATGACTCAACCCATTAACCGACCCATGATCATAACTAAGACCTGACCCATGAATTGCCCCATTACCCAAGATATGATCCAAGTCATGACCCGACCCATTACACAAACCATAACCCGAATCATGACCCAAACCATGACCTGACACATGCCCTCATGAACCGTGATCCAAACTATGGCTTGTCCCATGAACCGAACGATGAACTAAAACATGAAGTGATCACGATTCAAACGTTTAAACCATGGCCCAACCCATAAATCGACCCATGAACTGAACACATAACCTGCTCCATGATCTGATCCATCGCCTTAACCATGAGTCGTCACACTACCCACCACCCAAACCATGACCCGACCCACAACTCGACCAATGATATGAACCACAACCCGATCCATGATCCGTGCAATGACTCGAATCATGACCTGACCCCGCGCATTTAATTTCATTTCATCATCTTTTTCTTTCTACCAAACAAAATGAAATGATGATTTATTTTGTTATTACTGGTAACCAAACATGACAATTAAATGGTAATAATCCATTTATTTTCATTGTCAATTCCATTACCTTGTTTATATCATTCATTCGTCCATTACATTAACTTATACCAAACAGACCCTTATTGTTCAACAATCATACTGCCTAGAATACTCAATGGTAACCTGTACAACAAAAGAGGAGCATGACTAAGGTAATTAACCAATAAGTGGATAAAAAAAAATAATAAGACTAACATGTTAAGTCATTATAGAACTTCATTATACAATAATTTAAAACGAAAGTAGATTGTATGCAATGAGAAGTGTTTTCGCACTATGTAAAGGCAATTTACATTGAAACAAAACATTGCAAATTCAAACTAAAATTTTCTAGAACCGAATGAACTAACCAACGAAAGCATCGATGAATTAGTACCAAACTTAAAACAAACCAAAATTACTTTCAAAGTTGACAATTTTGTGCAATACAAAACAAAATTATTCCTAATAAATAGTCGTTTATAGGGTCACAATACTTTATCATAAACTTCCATATCACAATTTCATAACCCTACCCAACTAACTTATTAGTTATAACTTATAACATCCTCATGTTTGTTTTTTAATGTTTTAAAACACCCCCTAAACTTTATGCAATTTAAAAAGCAGACTACTTTCCTCGAACCTACCCTTTGTCACCCATTTCATACGTACATGCACCCATCCACCTATATGGCTATATATATATTCACACACTCAACTCCCACAATCCACCTTCACCAACAAACCTCATAATCAATCAATGGAACCTTTCAACTGGTCTGCTTCATCTTCCTCCGATTCATCTTCTTCAGAATCATCTCAATCTGGTCAAAAACCCAAACATTCGAACCAGATAAAGGGTCCATGGACAGGCGAAGAAGATAAGATCCTAACCCGATTCGTTGAGCGTTACGGAGCTCGTAACTGGTCGCATATCAGTAAATACATCAAGGGTCGGTCTGGTAAGTCTTGTAGACTCCGATGGTGCAACCAACTTAGCCCCGATGTGCATCACCGGCCCTTTTCTCCGGCTGAAGATGCGACCATTTTGGCCGCACATGCTCGACACGGGAATAGATGGGCTACAATTGCCCGATTGCTTCCGGGTCGGACTGATAATGCGGTTAAGAACCATTGGAACTCTACGTTGAAGAAACGGCGGTATGAGAATCAAACCGCCGTGCCGGAGCCGGAGGTGTTCGTTAAAGACGGTGGTATAACTTTTCCGGCATCAGGGTCTCCGATGAATGTCGGTATGGTGGCGGATGAGGATGATCCGATGACGGTTTTGTCATTGGCGCCGCCGGGAACGAGCGGATGTGGGTCGCCGGAGAATAGGACGGAGAGTTTTCCGACGGGGTTTTGGGATGTAATGAGGGATGTTATCGCGAGAGAGGTTAGGGAGTATGTTACGACGTCGTTCCCGGAGACTTCTGGGTTTAATTGACGATTACTGTTTTCTTTTTCTTTCTTATGGAAATTATGTTGATATCTAATTCGACTGGAATTTTGTTGATATTCTATTTAATTTTACTGATTTTCTGGCTGATAAATCACGCTAGAAGAATGAACGAAATACATGTTTTAATGTTTAATTGACATGTGTTTCTATGATTGAACCTCGGTATCCAAATATTCTAGACAATGTATAAATTATCTTTGCCTCTCATTATTGTTTAGTAAAACAGTTACCCTTTTAGTCGATCTATGAATGTTAGTGAAAATCAATAGATTTTAGGATCCGGGTTTTACAACAAGTGGGTTTTTAGGCGGGTGGGTTTTCCCCGAAACTTAAGATAACTTAGTGCGCTTAAGGAATCCGTACTGCTAGATTGAATAGCTGGCGGTGGTCTTTTGTCATTGGGTCACCCCGTACAGAGTATCTAGGCAATTCAGTGTTTGTTCGTCTTTAAAAAAAAATGATTTTCATGATTAATAAGAAAATATCTGTAACTACAAAGAAATTTAACCACCATTAGGTCCATTATAACTAACAATTATGTTATTCTGAAGGGACTCTCACGTCTCTTATATTGACTTTACCATTAACTAACAATTTTGATTTCATTCTTGTTTGAATCAACATTCAAGCATATTTATCATGTTTTATCTTCATATTCCCAATCAACACTCAACAAAAAAACAAATGAAGCATTGAAAAGGAAACCCTCCCAACATGACATCTCCGTCTATTCTCACCATCATTGTCACATGTAGTCCGGTTCAAACTTCATTTCGCTGAAGTAGACGATGGCGTTTCAAAATTTCTAGTTTGTGATTTTATGAATACATGATTTTGATCCAACTGATTAATTTTGATTCTTGTTACCCATTGGACTACTAATGATTAATTTCATCATATTGAACTCCAATGAGATTAACATTATAAAAAATTTCTATAGATTTTATTAAAAATAATACCCGCAATATTTTTAAAATTTTTAAATAGGTATTCTTTTGTCGTATATTTGTGTCTTTTAAGTTTTTAGACTTTAACTAGTTTTATATACTTATTAGATAAGAATCAAAAGCCTTTAACTATATGTCTATATTTAAACGTGGTAAAAAAAAAAAGAATGAAAAGTGTACATGAGTATGGAGGCCCACGCGGTGTGTTCCCACTCGTTATTTATCGTCTTATGCCTTCATTTTCAACACTTATTTGAAAGTTTGGACGGAGTTATTTTGTTCATGTTTAATATTAAAAACGTGCTAATTCACATTGTTTATTTATAAACAAGACACAAAAAGTTAAGTTATGTCGGTTTCTAATTAGGTAAGTAACATGGAAATCAATATTTTTAATCTCTGTGTTACATCTTTTGAGGTTTTAATAGTACACACAGTTAAAAATATGTTAATAGTCGACTGTTGAATTCATAAATTATTCACAAATGGATATTGTATTTATTAAAGTGTGTTCGGATTTTTTATAGGTTGAACTATTGAACACGGTTAGTCCATATGGATTTTTATTTTAGTTTTTATGGTTCAATAGCATCATTGTCTCAATATACTGAATATAGCTTATCTAGTAGTATTTAAAAACCTTACCTTTGGCACATGTGTTGGTCTTGCCAAACAAGGCTAGATTAAGACTGACTACTAGGAGTAGAATATGTTCTGAGATTTATGTCATAAAAATAGTTATTTTTTTATTTGAATTAGCGGTGAGCAAAAAACCAAATTAAATGAACCGGAACCCAATTAATCGAACCGAAACATTTGATTCGGTTTCAGTTTTTCTTTTCTAAAACCGAAAAAACAAACCAAATCGAATCACCTAGTGTTCATATTCTTTTTATTATAAATATAGTAGTGTATTCATAAATTTAATATGTGTTTATGTATATATATTGGTATATGTATTTGTAGTTCTTAATGAATAAATTAGTCTCTTAAAGATTTATATATCTTGATTAGATATTTCTTATATGTTTTATTTAAATATAAAAATGTATTCACACATCATCTTTTATTATAATGTATGCCAAATTATTGAAAAACGGTTGAATTTACAAAGTCAAAAAAGGGTTTTGACTACTATTAATTCATATAGTCCCACGAATTAATTGATGAATTATCAATTACTAATTTGTTCTTTGCATTTTTAATCTTTTGTTTACATAAAAAAAACCAAAAAAAAAACCGAAACAACTAAAAAAATAAAAAACGAACAGTTGTGAAAAACTAAAATCGAATATCTCGGTTGCGGTTGTGGTTTTGAACAAAAACCAAACCGAACCATGCACACCTCTAATTTTTTTTTATCATACTCTTGTTTAAAATAGAAACACACTCCTTACTAGGGTGCGTTTGGTTCGCGGACTTGACCGGATGAAATTGGTATTGTAATTTACTTGATGGAATTACAATTAGATTTGGAATTGTAATTATTCGAACTGCGACACCTGCACCTAACCCGAGTTTTGAACGATCTTTCATAGGATGATCCTATGTGATACAATGCACAACTTGTAAAACAGCCATAAGTTACTTTATTACTATCATTTTATGCAAGTGTATGACAGGGGGTGTTAACCATTCAGCTTAAAACCACGAAAACTAACCGCTTATGGGTTCGATTTCATGATCGGTTTTTCTCTTTACGTTTTGGTCGGTTTAAGATTTTTCAAATCGTAGTCATCGGTTCAGTTTCATAGGATCATATCCGATCACCATTCACCAGCATAAGCTAAAAGTAAAGGCATAATTATCGTAACTTTTACAAACGAAGTCAATGGGTGATCTGAAACAACATCTATTTTGTTTCAAATGGCCATGGGATGATCAATCAAACACTAATCTGAATAAAACCCCTAATTCATGTGCTTCAGGACCTCCATGGATATTCAAATCTTTCCAAACGATTAGCTCTCTCGCGTTAACGCTCGTTGATTCCGTCTCAAAACCCCAGACCAGAACCCAGTTTTCATTAGGGATTTCGAAATCAACGACGTCGACTAAGGGTTTGAATGGGGAAGAACAAGGGGAGTTAGAACAGAGAGCATTGGCATGTGCATTGGCTAATGGAAAAGATGCGACGGTGATTGAGTTCTACTCGCCAAAATGCAGTCTTTGCAATTCGATGGTTGATTTTGTGGGGCATATGGAGAATAAGAACGATGATTGGCTCAACATTGTTATGGCGGACGCAGAGAATGATAAATGGTTGCCTGAGGTACTCTTTTGTTGCGTATACTTTTTAATCGAAATGGGTTGTGATGTTTCATTAAAAAAAACTAAAAATTTATCATTCCAGCTGCTCCTGTTTGCATCATATAATATTAACTTGTTATGATTCCCCATTAAAAAGGGGAAAAAAGAGTGTATTTCTGTATGCCCATAAAAATGCACTCCACCTGTTCGACGAATTGTCACTAGTTAGGCAAAATGTGTTTTGTAAGTCTGTAGACTACCTTGGTTCTCAACGTGCACATTAATTATATTTGAAGTATTTAACTATTTACGTTAATATGATCAAACTAGTTTTGCTGTTTTTGTATCTATATGACTGTATCCTGATCTCATTTAAGCATTTGGTTTGATTGCAGCTTCTTCATTATGACATAAAGTATGTTCCATGTTTTGTTTTGTTAGACAAACATGGAAATGCTCTTGCCAAAACTGGTGTTCCAAACAGTCGGCTCCATGTCGTTGCAGGTGTTTCTCATCTTCTTAAATTGAAGAACCCGTACCGAAGATAAACCATTACATTACTCTGATAAATGATCTGAATTTCTCGTTTCTGTCATGAACTAATTAACTTAAATCGAATGTATGGACTTCAATTGTTTATATTATATATTGAATTGTACCATTATAGAACATAAAATATGTATTTTAGTTGCCCTTAAATATAAAATTATGCAAGGAATCTTGAACTGAATAGTTTGAGGGCATGTGGTCTTTTTCCCATAATTTGTTATAGAGAAAATTATGACCCAAAGTATTCATTAGTAGGTCGTCCTTATAGATGAATTAGTATAACTTAAGTTCGGTCTTTCAAGTTACCCATCTTTATATCAATTGTTAAAAACTTTGTAAATATGGATAGTTGAATTAAAAACAATTTAATATGAATCTAATCCAAATCAATCCATAGTTTAAATAAAATTAAGTTCCATCCAAACTTAAATAACCCAAATTATATTACTTCGTTATAATTGGATCACATATGTGTGGACTCTTGAGAGCAAAAGTAAAATTACATTAGTTTAAACGTTATTTTACTTATTTTTGTGAAAAAAGAACGTTAAAAGAGTTGGATTGACGGTTAGTCAGGCATCATGAGCCGGGTGTCTTATTGGGAGCAGCCTCTATAATCCTACGAGGTCGTAAAGCTTGTCTTCATGTTACCCCCCTCAGACCCTATCTTTAAGCGGGATATAGTGAGTACGATGATGATGACGACGTTTATATTATCTTATCCTGAACTACATACACCTTTGTAGCTAAAACTTCAAGCGACAAAACCAAAAACTTTATTAAGCGATTATATACGTAATGTTTGACCGTTATAAACATATCTAACAATTAAGTTATTTTTACCGTTACAAACATATTTTGTACCACCTTTATTTTACCCTCATAAACCTCCCTCTTTTGCTAATGAAAGAAAAAACAGTAAATAAATAATAATAAAAAAATCAATTGCAACTTCTCTAGCAAATGATCAAGTCACCAAAACTTCTAAAATTTATAATTCTCCACTCATGAGTTCTTGAAGAATGTTTCTTCCTTCACTCAAAATATCCAAATGAGAAACTTCAGAAGCCCATATGTTTACAAGTGGCAGCATCATCTTCATATCTAACCGTTGCAATTGTTCCTCTATCTGATTTTCCGAATCCAACAAGCTACCAACAACATTCTGCAAAACATATATTAATAATAAAATCATCTACCTTCATTTATTAAAAGGTAATACAATTTAATCATGTCTGTCTTACCCAACTGTTACTGCAGCAAGCTTCGAGTATTAGAGATTTAAGAAATTGTTCATCTGATTCTTTAAGTATATTATTATTATTATCTGAATCAACTGAAACCGACGCATCTAAACATGAAGAATCAGACATCGATCCCTGGTTCTTAATTACAATTCTGCCATGCTGATTTAAAATATCACACAATCGAGACATACTGTAATTACATGCCTCTAATTTCTTGTTTGGTTTATTTAATCGTCTTTTAGAATGTTTATATGGTGACCATTTTTTAGAACTTAATAACTTTACTGCAGTCTCGTTATCAGTCCAGCAACAACATGAAGAAGATCCATCATCTATGCAAAGAAACAAAAACAAAACATCATTAGATGAATTATTATATATAATTATATAATACATAAAACTTCATTAAACAAATTAAATATTTTCAAACTAATGATTACAGAAAGAAACATAATACCCATTATGAATCCAGCAAGTGGAAACTTCACACAAGGTATTTCCGGTTTGACTTTGGTTGACTGTAAGAACTCACAATTCTTTTCAATCACCAATAAATAAACCGACACAACCTGCGAATTTAAAAAACTAAATTAATTACTATTTATTGTATAATTAGAGTAAAGAAAGAAACTACAATATGCAAACATGATCAACCTTGCAATGAAGCTTCATCTTTTTATGGTCTGAAAAATGCAAAATTTCAGAAATTAAAGATGTAGGGTCAGTTGGTAACGAGGTTGTGGTCCCCACAACTGATTTAACAGATTTAATGTCTCGTTTATTGCCACATTTGTTGTCATCAACGGTTATGGAATTGATTTCAATGAAAGAAGCAGGTGTCAGCATAAGCGAACCCCCTTCACTAACACAAAATAATAATAAAAAAAAGTATGCAGTTACTAGTAAGAAATTTGAAATCATAAAAATATTATTTAAAATTTCCAAAAGAATACAAAAAGTCTCATAAAGAAGTAACTGTGTGAATGACACATACGCGGTTAAAAGAACACGATGAAAGGTAGCTTTGACACCTGGTCCAAACGCAGTTGGATAATTGTGTTCATTTAAGCTGCTGTAAATCTTCACCTGAAATGGTAAAAGAACTATGAGAAAAATAATGCAAGAAAACATAAAAAGTACAAAAAATAACAAACATTAGTATTTACAATTTTATGGTCGATTAAAGCATGTATACAGACACTATTAGTCACTCCAGGAACAAAATGTTGGCGGGCCCCATGAAAAGTTTGATGTCCTAAATTTGTAAAAAGACGACTTTGGTCAGATCTATGAACCGCCACTACACATCCTTGCACGGATAATAAATTCCCTTTTGGTAAATTGACAAAAACGGCCCCAGTTGGTGTTGATGATGTTAATGCAGTTGTCACTTTGATTGTATTAGTTGGCTGAATAAGATCTTGTTTTAGTTCTCTGAGTTTGACCTTTAAGAAGCTTAAATGTTCAGGTGACAGATGTAAACATATATCTGGATATATATTGGTGGGACCCGCCTCGTCAGCAGAGAACTCGACATTCCAAAAATATGATTTTGAATTCACGAGTACTTTATCGGGGTTCTTTGCAGCACACGCCAGACCTTTGTAATCATGTTTTATTAAGTACTGACCACCAATTCTCAATGACTGCAATAATGGTTGTATTGTAATTTGTAGGTAATATTTTATCTGTTTGACATGTGAATAAATAAGTTGAAAAATATTTAACCTCAAACTTCCCGAAACTATCAGATTTGAACTCTAGAAGCACCTTCTTTGCAGCTGTTTTGCAATTTAATAAATTACCAGAGTTGACCATTGACATTTCACAATAAACTTGAGAGTTAATGCTACATGGTAATTCATGTAAATGGCTTAAATCACACCAAGTTTTATCACTCGAAAAACGTTTTAAACTGTCAGATAATTTATTTTCATCAGATGAATCAATCAAATTTATCTCCTTGTTATGAAGAACTAAATTCCAGGGGAGAATGATGACCTCAGCAAATCTGCTTAAATTGTTTGAAACAGTATAATCACCTGGAAACTGAAATTAATTTGAGCTTGTATTAATCAAGGAAATTAATTAATAATAGTTGCTAGTTTTACTATAAAAGTATAAATTAAAAAAAAAAACATACCTTTTGTTGTATAGGAAATTTGTGCACTAATAAAAGCAGGTGGAATACTCCGCTTTCTAACTCTTTTAAATTCTCCTCCATGTCAACACTAGGATATAAGATATGATTTCTTGATTTTGCATCTTTTATATAGAAATGAACATAAATATTAATCTGTTTTCTCCCTGCTAAATGAAAATGGTTGAAAATATTTCTGCATGTAAATGGTTCGTTATTAAGTAATTCCAAATGTTCCAGATGGCGGGGAAATCCTTCCATTACAACACTAAAGTCGTTTATCTGACCAAATCAAACAAATAAATAAATATACAAATAAATAAATATATTTATTTTAAATAAATAGATATAAAAAAACACAGTTTTGAGAATGCAATTAACCTCATATATGTCCTTAAAGCTCCAAACAGATGGAAGATCAGGTATAAAAACATCGATGCTGCCAGTTGCATCAATTAACTGTAATTTTCCAGAGTATTCGGAAATCTACATAAACAAAACAAAATTTAAGAAATTATATAAAGTCACATTACAAGATATTTAAAAAACACTTACTAACCCTTAAATTTCCAAGCAAAACAATGTTCATATCATCACTTTTGAAAATTTTTCTAATTGGTTGATCATGAGACTTCCTTCCACAAATTAAACTATTATTTTGGGAGTTTATTATATCATTTAAACTTTTTATAAACATGTCTTCAAAGTGACTGATGAGATTGGATACGGACACGACCTGAAATATTGGCATCATTTCATAACCACAAACTTAATAAACGATCATTTAAGCAACAAAAGTTTATAAAAACCTATAATTACACAAATGTACCAGTTTTGGAGAATCATAATCAGTTTTCTTCCCACATTCACATAAGTCATGCAGACAATATTCTGACAGAACTCCATGCTGCAAAACCAAACATGTTATTTAAGCCTATAAACATTAATTACAACTAATGTCTAATGTTTCCATTTTGACAATATTCAAAATTAGGTTACCCGAAATCGAAATACTGATAAAGGTAAACGTGAACTAGAATATTTCTGAACTAATCCCTCCATCTGCAAAACATCATAAATGTATCACAAAGTTTGTTAAATTATATACAACATTGTAAAATAATATAATATAAAATCCTTAAACTGATAATACAGAGCAAATGCTACAAGCGCATTACATGTTTTGATCCTAAGATCTCCAATTCAGATAAAACTCCAGAAAACTTTTTCCTCAAAGATGAAATTACAAGCAACACCCTGAGATTAAAGTATATGAGCACATATTTAATACTAATATTATATTCACAAATTACTACCATAATCTAGCGGAAAATTGAAGTGATTCAATAAACTTCCTAAGAAGGCTTCGTGATTGTAAGACTTGAAAGCATCTGCAGCAAAAAAAAAATAAAAAATAAATAAATAAATAAAATTGTATTTAGTTGTCACAAGAAATAATATTAAATGGAGTTTAGCAGCACTAAGTTACTAACCCACTTTCAATTGCAGAAAATACATTAACACGGATGTTAGTCTTATAACATGATCCAAATATCGTTAGTTTTGTCCATGAAAATTTGGGATCCTCAAAATGGAAGTTTCTCACGGTTACCTAACAGCAGGAAACAACCATATGTTAAAAAAACATTGAAACCTCAATTATTAAAAACACAAACCAGCTTTACATTCACATACAATCGCACCAATTCTTAAACTATGTGGCATCGAGAGTTGATTATCTGTAACTAAAAGTAACATTTTTTCATCCAATTCAATGACCATTCCCTGCATGTAGGTCCCAGTTATACTTCCAGTGTACACATTGCATGAATCCTTTTGTCTGATGGTGTTGTTTCTTCCATTAATGGCGATTTTACTTGCAGAAATTGGAAGATGGATAATAGATTTCTCTGTCGTCACATGCATCATCAAAGACTTGTTTTCTCCAAGGAAAACCATCTTCTTCTTCATACCTGAGATCAAAACAATGCCTCCAACCAACCTTGAAACTGCAGGATACCAGATTGATGATGATCCACAAAAATAAAGAATTTTGGATTTTGAAAAGCTATGATTTTGATTGTGTTCTTTAGT
Source organism: Stevia rebaudiana (assembly GCA_009936405.2). Classification (NCBI taxonomy): domain Eukaryota; kingdom Viridiplantae; phylum Streptophyta; class Magnoliopsida; order Asterales; family Asteraceae; genus Stevia; species Stevia rebaudiana. Next base: position 8,986,524 of record WOUH02000045.1, read on the forward strand.
TACATGTTGCAGTAACTTTACCCTTTCTCTGGAACTACACAATTCGCATTCACAAACGGTGATCTCAGCAAGAAAACCGTTGAGGTTTTTGGTACCGGTTTTACTGGCGGTACAGGGAACATTTGTGACGGGACTAACGGATTCCAATAACCCGTAAAGTAAATGACGGGGAACGATAGTTTCTTCAAACGTAGGAATTACAGAGCTCAAATAAAAAGCATTGAAATTCGGTGCTGAAATGTTTTCAATTTGATCGAGATTCCACCTGATGATTTCTAAACATCCGCCGTGAGGTTTCGCCGGAATGAAATTCCAGGCAAGAACTCTGATTCTCTGGCCGATAATTCGAAGATCGAGGTCAAGCACGTCGCAACAAACGGTGGCGGAATGGTCGGAGAATTTGAGGCAACTTGAATTGGAGCAAGAGCAGGTGGTGGTGGTTAGGTTTAGGGTTCCGATTAGTAGTGTTGGGTGGTTAAGAGGTTTTAGGGTTTTGGGAGTGTTAGGGTTTTGTGGATGGGACGGCGGAGGTGTGTGATTTTGCGGTGGTTGACGGTTATTGGGATGGCCGGCGGGGAGAAATGATGCGCCGGTTAGGGGGCGGAGACGGTGAAGTAGGTCAGAGAGTGGAATGAGTTTTACTGAACTTTCTTCTTCCATGAACAAAGGGGTCTCAAGAATAAAGCAGAAAAATAATTCAGGTGTTGATTGTTACTTTGTTTTACCAGAAATTTAAAACAAATTTTCCAATTTCTTTAATCGGAGATTTCACAACCTAATCAACCCTCAACGACCTGGAATAATGACGACATTTAATCACGTATTAAGATAATTGCATTATGTGAAAGTATGAGCAACGCCAACTTAAAGAAGCCGGGTTAATTTGTCAAAGACAATAGGGCGGTACGGTTAATCTCGAAGGGGCGGTTTGGAGGAGATTACAAAGACAAGGGTTAAAGTAGTAATAATAATAATTAGTTTATTATTGAGTCTATCTCTAAGTATTTAGTAGATAAAGTTTAGTACGTATCTTGTGGTTCAAGTGTCTTGTTTTCCAAGTGTCAATAACCCTATATATAAAGGGATGTGAGTCTTTGTTTATTTAGTTAATTGTGAGTCAGATTGTTTGAGTAATAAACAATTATTTTACGTTAAATTGTGTTCCGTGTAAATTGGGTTTTCAACATCAGTAGCCATTTAGGTTAACAAACTGGTGCGGTGAACGTGGATCAAACATCGTGAACTTCAGATCACAGGGACGAAGAAGACTCGATCGCAGCGTGCAAGTGAACCGGTCGACAGAGAAGAAACTCTAGACGAGTACGTGAAGTGAAGAACAAGTTAACGATCAGTCATGGCCGAATTCCAAGTTATTGGTGGAATTAAGAAACTAAACAACCCCAACGATAGCACATGGGTAACGTGTATGAAGTCCTATTTGCAAGGACAGGACTTGTGGAACACCGTGAATGGCAACAACACTCGGTTACCTACAAACGACATCAACGGAGCGATTGGAAAGTGGCAGGTTAAGGCGGGCAGAGCGATGTTCATACTCAAAACAACAGTTGAAGAAGAAGTACTCGATCATCTTCAAGAACTCGAATATCCCAAACAAGCATGGGACACACTCGCACAATTGTTTTCCAAAAAGAATGATGCTCGGTTGCAGATGTTGGAGAGTGAGTTAATGTCAATCGCGCAAGCCGATCTAACGATCCCACAATACTTTAGAAAAGTGAAGAACCTATGTCGGGAGATTGGAGATCTGGATGACCAATCCAAAGTCGGTGAGGCTAGGATGAAACGTATAATTATACACGGTTTAAAACCCGAGTATAGGAGCTTCATCACAGCCATTCAAGGGTGGCCTACACAACCCACCTTGACCGAGTTCGAGAACCTCTTGGCTGGACAAGAAGCCTTGGCTAAGCAATTAGCCGGTGTTTCGGTTAAAACCGAATCAGAGGTGTTGTATGCAGAAAAGTCTAAAGGTAAACCATGGCAAGGAAAAGGTAAACAACAAGGGAGGTACAAGAAAGATTTCGGGTCCGATAAGAAAAAGCTCCATGATAAAGAAACGAAACAGGAAGATAAGAAGACCTTCAAGAAATCAAAATGATTTCCTTATAATTGCTATAACTGTGGTCGTAAAGGTCATATGGCAAGAGATTGTCGCTCGCCGAGCAACGAAGAAGGGAATAGCGTGGAAGTCAAGGACGAAGAAGGTTGGGATGCGGAAGCAAATTTAGCCCAAGTTGTAGACATGCTACCATTTTGGTACCCACGAGATCCTCCACAGTAACGGTTGAATCAAGAGCTAATAAACTTGATGAATGGATTGTCGATTCTAGTTGCTCTAATCATGTCACAGGCGATAAAGAACAATTATCTAATGCCAAGAATTATGGAGGAAGTAGAGTTGTGGTGATAGCTGACAACTCAAGGCACCATATTATGAATATTGGGGATGTAAAATTCTCCAATCAAGATGGAACACAAGGGCTGAAGTTAGACAATGTGTAGCGTGTACCAGGGGTCAAGAAAAACCTTATATCGGTTCCGCAAATTACCGAAACAGGGAAGTACGTTGTGTTTGGGCCAAAAGATGTTTGTGTATATGAAAACTTTGAAACAAAATCAATACCAGTCTTGCAAGGAAAGAAGAAAGAAGCGGTTTACGTGTTATCCGCCGAATCCGCGTATGTTGAAAGAACTAAGAATCAAAGTAACATCGATGTATGGCATCACCGGCTCGGTCACGTTGCATATGACAAGTTGAATCTGATGTCACGCAAAAAGGTAGTAAATGGTTTACCTAATTTAGAAGTTACTAATGATCTAGTGTGTGCAGGATGTCAATTTGGAAAAGCACACCAACTTCCTTACGAAAAGTCCAGCCAGAAAGCCAAGGTGCCACTTGAACTTGTGCATACGGATGTGTTCGGTCCGGTTAAGCAAAAGTCTCTCAGTGGAATGGTGTACATGATAACCTTCATTGATGACTGTTGAAATTATAACAATAAACAATTCAAATGGTTATCTTAGTTATAAGTTTATTTAGTATATGATTAGAATGTTTCAGGTTTAATTTGGAACAAGTTGAAGATTGAAGGACCTGGATTAATGCTTAAGGAATGAGAAGGACTAAAGGTAGAACTGGTTTAACTCAAGAGGGATGTGTTATGAAAATTTGGTTAAATTCTAACTATAAAACCATTCTCAAGTCTCTCATCATTTGATTTGGATGGATCTCCTTCTTGCGTTTTTGTTCAAACTCTCAACACAACAATTCCAATGATCTTCGTATTGTGTCTGTACATCAATGATACAGTTTATCATATGATGAGTCTTGAGTTTGTATTCTTCCTGAACATTCTCTATGATTATCAGTTACAATCATCTAGGGTTTGAGTCGATGTATTTAGATCGAGTTGTAATAGTTAGGGTTTGGTCATTGTATTTGAATTTTGTTCTTGGTTTTTAATAATTGGTCACAGATTCTAAATTGAATCTGTAAGTTGTTTAGAAGTCTGTGTTGTTGACAAGAGAGGGGAGAACTATATATATGTGTAACATTTGTAATCCCAAACATGACAAGACCTTCCCGCACCAAAGGAAATCAACTTAAAATCTCCTCCGTTAGCATCTACATTCTCATGGTTTGTAGATAAGAACTTCTCTGGTTTAAATTCGTATATATGGGTCTGACCATTTGTTTGGATCACGGTGAAGTTTCCACATGGTAGTTAGCAGCCATGTACCTTTTGGAATATGGTAGCCGGCTATGGTATAGTCTTCTGAAAAGGCTCTTGGACTTCCAAGAAACGCCGTTGGGTATAGTCGTAACGTTTCTTTTACCAGAGCTTCAAGATAGACTAGATTTACTAGATCTGATTCGTTTAGTTTTCGAATCTAGACACGTAACACAGATTTGTTAACGGTAGTGGCTTCCTATAAAGGATATGTAATATGTTATATGCAACAACGATTTGTTTGTGGCTTTTATGTTTGTACTTTTTGTACAACTTATTATTATGAACATGTATGATTAAATGATCGCTAATCTTTGAGGCTATTAGGGTCTGCTTCACAACTCAAAATTAAAATAGGTGGCACATAACATCTAAATTCTGGCTTTTTTAGATTTGATCCGTCCTAGCCCATGGAATTCAATTTTGTTTTTGCAAGAGCTAACATATTATTTCATGTAACCTAGCTTATTTATGCTGGACAATGTCTTACATCATTCTTTGTAAACCTAATTTAAGCTCTAGTGTCAGCAAAATTTTCTTGATGAGGCTATGGAAACAAGTAAATTTAAGTTGATGAAGCTTAGAAGATGAATCACAATGCTATTTATTTTATTTGTATTACGAAATAAAAATGGTTTCTTACATTACATGTGTTGTAGTGTTGTACATACCTTTATTTGGACCGAGGATAAGAGGGATGCTACTCAACAAATGAGTCTTGATATTTTATAAGTTAGTAACAAAAAGTCATTAATGAAGCAAGGTAATGTGTTGTAATGCAACTGTGTGCACTTCTGCAGAATTTTATTGTTCTTTTGATCATTTTTGAACATGCTTCTATGTGCTTTTGCTTGATGGATCATACGACTATTCGCGAGAAGCCTCGTGTCATTTTCCCCTATGGTGTTGAGTATATACTATATATGTATCGATATGGAAAAGTCAGGGCATATGATTCCTTCCAATTAAATTGGAGTTATTATTGTTTTTTGATTATTATCATATGGTTGTGTTTTTCTAAAAGGCGGCAAATTTTATAAAAACCGAAAAAATATTACGAAAAGGAACTAGCCAGGAGTTAACATTAACAATACGAGGGAAATCCTTTGGGGAAAACCTCTGATCTTGACTAGCATAATAAAAGAAAAGTTACTCTAGTTCCTCCGATCTAAGTTTGGAACCTTTGATCTTAACTTAATCTAGAGAAAACCTCTTGCCTTTATTTCTTCTATCAATCTTGGGATCAAGATTTCTTTGTTTGAGAACACTCGATCATTAGGTGCATGTCATAAGCACCAAGAAGACGTACAATAGATTATCAAGGGCCGCTATTAGAGGGCGTGGGAGGTGCGCCCGCACAGAGTGTGTTTTTTTTTTGGGGCCAAAATTTTCAAATTTTTTAGTATATATTTTGTTAAAAAATATTATATATATTTTATGAAACAAAATTTATAATAAAATTATATGTAGATAAACGTCCAAATTTATTCAAGGTATTAAGTTTTGATCCACTTATAACTCATTAAGATAAATGTTCAAATCAATTTGTAAATCAAATGAATAAGCCCAAAACAATTGTTAATTTTTACTCGGATACCCAAACAAATTATTAATTCTAAACCTAATACTCAAACCCATAATATTAACAAAACAAAATTGTTAATTCTTAAACCAATTGGATAAAGCCTAAAACAGTTGTTAATATGGATTATGACGATTTAATCAACAACTTTGCTTCAAAGAATGCTTGGAGAGAGTCACAATTCATCGATTTATGTGAAAGACATCATTTTGCTACAATATTGTTGTTTGTACTGTTTATTGACTTATTTTATCTCAGTTATCGTTGATTTGTTACAAAAAATTTATACATAGAGGCCATTTTCTTGAACTCGCACATTGCACCCGAATCCTCGAAGACGACAAAGGAGATTGATTATTTAACTGAATCATTCTTTTATGGTAATTTCATTAGTTGAACAAGATTTATGTAGGTGCAGTAAATCATGGATTGAGAATGCAATATGCGCCGCATTATATTACACCATTCATTCAACAGTTAGCAATATAACATTAGTAAACACGTGTTGGGCCAATTCTGGAAGTTGGTTGTCTCTAAAAAGATTGAGTGAATATTTTGAGTTTGACTCGTGGTCCATATCAATAAATCTTATCAAAAACTTATGTGGAAAATTTCTTCCAAAAAAAGGAATTTAAGTCCTCAACGTTTAATATTCATCCCTATCATTTTCTTCTGAAAAACACGTACATTATTGTAACCTTGTCTTGTACGTTACTTTCTTAGAGCACCTTCGTGGTTGGAGACGAACGTGACCTGCAAAATAAAGGCAGTAGCGACATAGCGTTGGTGGAACAATTTTTGAGGTGTTTATGAGAGGACAAACTTAGTGGGGCCCATCTTATATAGTTATATTAAATTATTATTATTAGTATTATATATTTGTTTAAAATGCATGTTTGTAAACAATGGATTTAATTTAGATGAGAAAGGTGTTTATGTATGGAATTTTTATGTGATATTATTAAACGTGTCACGTTTGTGGATGTTTGAAGTGTCCGGTAGAGATGTTCTTAAAAAGTTAACAAACTAGCACACAACAAAATAAAGACCATACAAAAATTTGGATAGAATCCGTTGGAAATAAGTCATTAACTATAGATAAACATGTAACTGAATTTCACCGTTTTTGTACATATCTGTAGTAGATTTTATGTGGTAATTAAACAACAATGGCTGCAAGATTTTACTGTTCTGCAATTATTTCTTAGTAACCGAACAACAAATTTCCAACAACGTAACAATAAACATTACTTTTCTTCAAGCCCATTACAATTGCCATCGCCCACGTATTTGAATTTAACATTGAGCTTGTTTAGGCACACATGTTCAATCATCTATGACCACTTAACACGTGGCAAAAGTAGAACTTCAAGTGGACTTGCCTTCGCATTTGTCATTCCAACACTCGCGGTCATATCAACTGGTGCATCATTTGGAGTTGACATCTCAAAGTTTTGTAGTAAGGTGGCTAGAACTATCTGTAACATTTGTAATGCCAAACGTGACCCTGGACAATACCTTCTTCCTGCACCAAATGGGATGAATTCAAAATCCACTCCAATAACATCTACGTCCTTTTGGTTTGAGGTTAAAAACCTCTCCGGTTTAAACTCACACGGGTCTAACCATATGTTTGGATCACGATGAAGTTTCCACATGTTAATAAGTAGCCATGTGCCTTTTGGGATATGGTACCCTGCTACGGTGCAGTCTTCTGAAAAGGCTCTAGGACCTCCAAGGAATGCTGCTGGGTATAGTCGCAATGCTTCTTTTACTACGGCTTCAAGGTAGACTAGGTTTACTAGATCTGATTCGTTTACTTGTCGACCTCTTCCCACACACGCGTCTAGCTCTTCTTGAGCTTTCTTAAGAGTGTCACGGTTGTTCAGTAGTAACGAGAGTGCCCAAGTTAGCATGACGGTGGTTGTATCCGCACTACCGACAATAAGAGTCTACAAAGCATGTTAATTAATTAGCATGGATAAACACTTGCATAAAGATATAGATTATCATTGCCAATGAGTTAAGCCAACTCATGCAAGCTGCTTAGGATTGTATCGCTAAAAGCTTGGACCAAGCCAAGCTTACACGTGCTATACCTAAGCCCGAATTTCAATTATCAAGTTCAAGTAGGCTGGCGAGCTTAATTGAGTATGGTTTTTATATAATGTAAAATCCTAAAATGTCTCTTTTACGAAATAATTAAGCAGAAAGGTGTTTTTTTTTCTTTTTAATAACAAAAATGTCCCTAATAAACAGGGGCATCCGCCAATACCTTTTTACTTTTAAAGACGCCCGACTTTAAATCCAACAATTAGGAAAAAACCACGTGTCCAACACAGGTGGAACCAATGGTATTCTTCTGCAAGGCGCCCGTAGGTTTGTCGGATGCCCGTAAATTATAGTCGGATGCTTGTGTCCATCTAGAGTAGAACTCTCATAAACTACACTCAAACACCTATTAAGTATAGTTGGACCCTTCGTATATTACAGTCAGACGCCTGTATAATGCAGTCGCACACCTGTGTTTACCTACGGCCAAACGTCTCAAAAGTACACACGCCGACGTGTGTTTTGAGGGACATTTAGGTCATTAAAAATTCAAATGGACAATTATTTAAATATTTCTTTTGGTAAAAAGAACATTTTGAGAGTTTTTTTCTTCATAACTATTGAGTGATAAACTTTTACATAATACTAATATATATTATGAATAAAATTATAATATAGATAATTAAATAGTATAGAGTATAGACCATGGTATTTTTTTATCATATTTAATGATTTATTAAATATATAATAAAAAACAAAGAAGTACAATTTGCATGCACGAAACGACCTTGAGCTTAAGAAATAAAGCTAAAAACAAACTGAGTTTGAGTAATTGAGTTTGAGTTTGGCGCCGCTTGTTTAGACTTACACTCATAGATGATGTGGATATGTAACAAAGCTTGTCAAACATATTAAGTGTACTCACCATGCAAGTGGCTTTAATAATTGTATCCGTACTATAACCCTCCAAAGAAGAATTCGCTTCAGTCACCGATATCATGACGTCCATGAAATCCATGTCCTCTTTTTTGTCGTCGGCCTGCTTCTTGCGATGCTCGTCTAACCATTTTGAGACCATCGAGTCTAGCCCGGAAGCGACTCGCTCCATGGTCTTCTGATATCCACCCAAATCCAACCACTTAAGAAAAGGAAAAGCATCTCCCACAACAAACCTTCCTGTGTAATTAAACCATTCTCTAATCAATTCAGTAATCCTCTTTGCATCCGCATCATCAACAGTTTCAGTGTACCGTTTACTAGCGACGGTTCTAAGAACTATATTCATATTCAATTCCCAAAACCAATTTTTCATCTCCACCAACACTTTACCTTCTTCGTCCTTCTTCTCTTTCCAAGACTCGCGTATGCTTTTCATGGAGTTTTCTAGTTCAGAAACTCGGACAAACTGAAGCTTCTGAAGCCTGCTACTTGACAATAGTTTTGTGGAGATGATCTTACGGATTCCAACCCAATATGGACCGTATGGAGCAAACGAAAAGGACGCATAGTTGAATCCCAAAATCTTTGCAGCGAGGTATTTGGGACGGTTTGAAACAATCAAATCATGGGTGGTGAAGATCTCTTTAGCAATTTCCCAATTACTAACCACCAAAACTCTACGTACGCCAAGCCGGACTGTGAATATGGGCCCACATCGGTCAGCCAAAGTTGCTAAGGCTAGATGGGGAAGACCGGATGAACCACTAAGGATGTTTAAGTGGCCTGTTATAGGGTGTTCACCGCTTGCTTTAGGTGGAGTACAAGTGTTTTTAGAGGTTTTGTAAATGAAGGATAATAAGTAGTAGAGAGCTAGAGTTATTGCTAAACCTTCAAAGATGAGAGTGTAACTATCTTGCAAAGGGAAGAGATCCATAATTAGTGGTATATGTGTGTGATATTTACATCTATCTATTATATATAGAGAGAGGAGAAAACATGAAATTAAGCAGCCATTTTTCTTCTTGTTTGATATATCTATGTTGGAGAAAATCACACACGTAAAATTAAACCAGTGTTGGACATTGGTTAAATCTTTATATTGGTAAGGTTATTTTAAATAGGAGACTTATTCTACAAAGGCTAAGCGGGATTAAAAATAAATCATAAACCGACTTAAACGAACTTTGATTGAACTCTGATAGGAACTCATTTTGACAAGACGGTTCCAACGCCCCAAAAATGAGTTCAATCGGAGTTTGTTTGAGGCGGTTATGAGGTTGTTTGTAATCTCTCTTAGGCTTTTTAAAATAATCTCTATATTTAGTTGATTATTTTCCTTTTTATGTATAGAAAATAATATCACAATATCTTGATACATTAATAGCATAATTTTATTATTTATTTTAACTATAACGGATAACGGATTATGATAGAAAGAGAAAAATACTTGATCAACCTATTAAGGATGTGACACATTACCGAAATTATTTATATTTCCATTCAAAGTTGAAAATGTAAATTTGGATAGTATTTGTTTGTTATCGAGTACCGAATGTATCTTTTTTCTTTTTTTTTCCAACGGTACCATGTATGTATCGGCTATTTGAACTTTTGAAGCCATTCTAAGAACTTGAATATTATGATTGATTTACAGTAAACCTCTATCCTCGACATGTTGTACCAGTGGCGATCCCAGAAATTTTTTTCATGAGGGTCGAAATTTTTTTAAGGTCGTTTGAGTATAATTATATAGTAATTTTTTCAATTTTTGATCGGGCCGGTTAGGTCGAATCGGGTC